>LPNX010645603.1:433616-444834 GCA_001517045.1 Pseudotsuga menziesii
AGTAATTCCAGCACATTCGTGAGTAGTCATCAACAAATGTCATAAAATACTTATTCCCATTTGCTGAAGGAGCTGGCATTGGCCCACATAAATCAGAATGCACTAGTTCTAATTTCCTACTTGCTCTGAAATTAGATTCATGGAATGGCAACTTACTATGTTTCCCTAATATACATGCATCACATTTGTTCTTCTCTTTGGGAATGGTGGGCAAACCAAATACACCATTCTTTCTCAACAAACGAAGACTGTTATAATTTAGATGACCAAATCTTGCATGCCACAATGAGCTAGATGACATATTACCTTCTCCATGCTGAGAGAGGTAGGCATAGTTCTGAAATCTTGCGGATGAACCCTTGAGCTTCAGCAGCTTTCCATCTTCGTATCCAGTCATGATGACTTGGTTGTCAGAGGACTTTCTTATTTCAACGATTCCATCAAACATGTGGATGGAATGGCCTTGCTGTCGAATCTCCACCGTGGACAGCAGGCTTCTCTGCAACTCTGGAAGATAGAGAACATTCTTCAACAAGAAATCAGGAAATCCAGGCATCTTCAGTTGAATGGTGCCCATTCCCTTTGGTTTAATACTTGACTTATCTGCAAAGTAAACTATGCCATCTATTGTTTCATTCAGTTCTTCAAAACAGTCTTTTCTAAATGTCATGTGTGATGTTGCACCAGTATCAAGCAGCCAACAATCTTTATAAGATGAAAGAGAAGTCATTTCATTAATTCCAAGATTACAATGTGCAACAATACAATGAGCAGAATCAGAAGATTTACTAGCATCTTGATGTTTATTATCATCTTTCTTTTGGTTGTGCTTGTCTTTGATGGAGTCCCACGACGCCCAACACTGATCTGATGTGTGCCCAATCTTTCCACAATGCTTGCACTGCAAATCTAATCTTTTGGTGAAGTTATTTCTGCCCCCTCTGCCTCTGAAGTTTCTTCTTCCTCTGCCTCTCTTGCTGCTTTCTCCTTTGTGATGATCTTTGGATTGGTCTTTGGCGTGGTTCTTTGCTTTTTGAGCAAAGCAAAGTGATTCTCCAGTAGGCTCGGTTGTCTTCTTACCAAAGGCTTTCTCTTTGTCAGCTATCTTTTCTACCAGGGTGTCAAATGTTAGTGATTTGAACTTGTCACTAGCTTGCAATGACTCGAGATAGTTGGAGTGAGTAGGATACAAAGATTTTACAAATGCTGCAAGAGGAAGATCTGGTTTCATACCAGAGGCTTGAATCTTGTGCATGATAGCTTTGATTTTAGAGGCAACTAACATAGGATCATTGTCTTTTACTTCAAGACTGAATAATTTTAACATTAGTTGAATAACTTCCATTTCATAGTGTGAATCATACAGTTCTTTTAATGTTTTTAGTGCTTCAAAACATGATTTTGCAGGCAATATGTGCTGGCTCACGTCTTCACTGACAGTGGCAGTGATTACTGCTAAAGCTTTCTTGTCTTTTGTTCTCCAAATGGCCTTCTCTTTCTCGGATTCTGGAGGTTCAGGGTCTCTGGTTATGGTCTTTCCGGCTGCTGTCTCTATTGTGGTGCCTTCACAAATGCCCTCCCAAAGGTCATTGTAGATGAAGGCAGATTTGATCTTCCTCCACCATTCTGAATAGGTGTCTTTGCCAGTGAGAGTGGCACCGACTATAGATGCTATAGATTGCATTTTTACAATTGTTAGAGTAAGTTTTAAAGAGAAATAATAACCTTGCAGGTCTACAGTCTCTGCCAAGGTGAATACAATGCAAGTTTATAGCAAATATATCAGTAGATACAAAATATATCACTGTCAGTCATACACAGGCTTCTTTATATCAGTCAGCATAATATACAACATACAACATTTGCACATATCAGTCTCGGTATTCAGTCTCTGAGATTGGTCTGCAATATATCAATCTCAGTCTTCAGTCTCTGAGATCGGTCTTCAAGTACGCAGCATACAATATATCAGTCAGCAATACATCAGTCTCAACGCAGACAATGGATTTAGCAATATTCACGCATCATATATACAATCAAACACACCACTTCAACGCAGCATCAAAGGAGTGCTTCAACGCACCATACTTAGCATGCACGACTCATCAACGATCATGGCTCTGCAAGAATACTTCGCAGTCTTCACAGTCTGTACAAGGGGCTCGACAATCAAGAACACCACAGCTCGTATCTCAGCTTCACATTATCCTCCAGGTGCAGCGAACAATCTTGTTATAATAATAACAAAAATAATAACAAAACCATAAACCAAATCAGTCTTCAACATACGCAGTATTCAATCTCCAACGCAGGCTCTTAGGCTCTTCACGCAGGCAGTCACAAGAATGAACTCAACATGGAACGTGCAGCACCAGGCAGTCTTCAACGCAGCACCAGGCAGTCTCTCCGTGCTTAATCTTTTCGCAGTCTCAAATGATCAACGCAGTCTCAAATGATCAAATCGCAGTCTCAAATGATCAACGCAGTGTTCTACATGTGCACAGCTTCACGCATAAAACTAGGGCAAAAAATAGGGTTTATGCAGTCCAACGATTAAAAATTACTCCAATAAGATTAATGGCAGACAGCTACACTACCCTAGTTACAGATTGAAGCACACGGGTTTTAATAATGACAGAACAGTAGCACCTCCTCCAGAAGGGCGATTTTTGCAAAACCCACTTCAATGCATTCTATACACAGCTCGTAGCAATAATAATCGCAGTAATATGCAGTCTCTCAATGCAGTAATATTATATAATAATAATACTGCTTCTATGCTGCTGCAGCAACATCCAGAGCCCAGAGATCGCCGAAGCTCCAAACTCTGGTTCTAAGACAAGGGGGCGTGAAAGGAAACCCTAATAAACAGTAAGACGACTTCAATCATTCATCTCCACAACACAATGTACAGACTCCTCATAACGCAGTGGTGAGATATCACTTCAACGCAGTCTCAAACTTCATCACATTCTCCAACAATATGGACTGGAGCAGATAATTCAAATTTGGAGGAGATCGCAGTCTCTTCATAAAAACGCAGACATATATCGCAGCATACACAACAAAAGATGAATGGAGAGCGTGGTTACAACTTAGGGTTAGGTATACATCAAACGTATGAGCAAAAAAACGCACATAATGAATGCGCGCAGGGGCAGACTGACTGAGCAGGCAGACTGATAGAGCAGACTGGCAACAGGCAGGAGTTATGGCAGCGCTCTGATACCACTTGTTGGTAATAACTCCCGATTCAATTCTATTCATGGCTAAAACATTTATTTATACATTACAATGTGGCGGTTGAGAACCAGCCTTTTCACCTTCCTATGCAACTATTCATATTCCTATTTATTTATTTATTTACAATAATCCCGACGGATTATATTCTAACACTACTTATCAAGTTTTGATTTCTATGCTGTGGTGGTATAACAAATCCTCTAGGGACATCAGTGTTAGTGCTTTGTACAATTTGTGTATCCATCTACATCCATCTTGTTGTTGCTCAAGTCATCACTCCCTAATTTGATGAAGATAGCTAATCCAAATGTTAAAATGTGGCAGAAAGCTTAACATGCATAATCAATGGTTTTGTTTTGTGTGAAGGGTACAGTTTTACTAAGGGCATGATAGATGAGTTCAATAGTCAACACAACCAACAACATGATACTTAGAGGGATTCACTATCAATTTAATGCCAATCCCACCCCTCACACATGATAGATTACAGTTTTGAAACATTGCAGTCCCACCAGTTCTTAGATGCTGAAATTTTGAAAACTTGGATATTGGGACACGATGTCAACATGTGTCTTTTCTTGTCCTGATTCTAGGACATGAAAAAACATGTGCCAGACACGTTCTGACACCATGTCCCTGTTTGCCATGACTCCACGAGACACGAGGGGGGGTTTGGACGTGTCCGGTGACTTAGGATATAACATATTTGGTGACTTGGGACAACAATCCAGAGGAGGCTAATTTGGAGGATGGAGCCATAGCATTAGAGTGCTTGGAGGCTGAACTATTGGGTGATCAAATGCATACAACGAATATGTCACCGCCAACCACTAGCAAGTTTTGAGATGTATGAGTTTTACCTTTATCTTCACAATGTCCAACAATTCGTTGGGGACATGCATGTTTTTCTAGTGTTCAACGAACACTTCCAGTTGCTCCTATTCCTGTAGTTAGACCACGAGAAAAGAAATTGGAAGTTTCTCGTGGCAAGAGGAAAACTTAGTCGATAATATCATAGTACTTTGTATTTAATGTTTATTATGGCCTATTTTGTAAACATTAGATAAGTCTAATTTTGAACTTTGAATTTTCAACCTAGCTTTGAAGTTTAAACTTCAAATTGTTGATTGCATCTTACAACTCTTTGATAATGAATATGATATTATGATGCTTTGTTTCATTTCATGGTTAATGTTATCTGTTAGAGTTTGTTGATGACAAATACTATATGTTGAAGTTTGAAGGTTGACGTTGATGATTGATGATTGATCATTTGATGACAATGTTTTAATTTATAGCTCCTAAATGATTGTTGTTATATGTGTACTAAATGTTTATATCTATGTTTTCATGTTTTCTATAGCTAATTTGGCATTCTACATGTTTTTTTTAATATATATGCATCAAAATATATTAAAATATGTATTATGTAAAAAAATGCTCCCAAAACAGAAGCTTTTGAAAATTTCGCTTTTCGCTCTCGCTTTCGCTTCTTGCCCCTGCTCTTTGCTCTTAATAAAATAGTTATGAACTAAACATAATTGGATATAAAGCTTAGTCTTCTAGTCTTGGAGGTTGAGAGGTGTAATACCCCAAACTGATATTGTACTTCTATACAGATGGTTTATGGTGATCATTTGATGATAATCTTTTATGTTATAGCTCCTAAAGGATTGTTGTTATATGTGTACTAAATGTCTATATCTATGTTTTCATGTTTTCTATAGCTAATTTGGCATTCTACATGTTGTTTTTAATATATATGCATCAAAATATATTAAAATATGTATTATATAAAAAAATGCTGCCAAAACAAAAGCTTTTGAAAATTTCGCTTTTCGCTCTTGCTCCCGCTTCTTGCCCCTGCTCCTTGCTCTTAATACCATAGTTTTGAACTAAACATAATTGGATATGAAGCTTGGCCTTCTAGTCTTGGAGGTTGAGAGGTTTAATAACACAAACTGATATTGTTCTTCTATACAGATTGTTTAGGGTGATTGTTTGACTCTTTATGGGTTTAAGGTATAGGTGCAATACACATTGTTTTTGCATGCAAGTGCTCGAACCCCAAACATGACCAAACTAAGATAAAAATATAAAATAGATTTCAATTATATTGCAATGGCATACGAATATTCATAGGTGGGACGATTGATCCTACGTTGCGGGGAATCGCTAGGGACCCCCACGAATCGCTCCCAATTCGTGCTCCCAGAGGAATCGATGAGGAATCATTCCCGGAATTGCGATTCTTCATCGATTCCTCTTGGGAGCGTTTTTGGGAATCACGATTCCTAGGGAAAAAAAAATGCTCCCTGCCCATCCCTCGAATCCCTGAGGGAGCGATGAGGGAGTGACGCTCCTAGAGCAATTCCTCATTGCTCTCTCAGCGATCCCGAGCAAAAAAAAAAACGCTCCAAAAAACGGTCCTTCAGCGATTCTGAGCGTTAGGGAATCTTTTTTCCAATTTTGCAAACAAAAAAAGTTTTTTAGTGATTGGCTAGGGTTTAATTAGCCTTTATAAACACTATTGGACTCCATTTGGATTCATTCTATTCCTCATTTGCTTGTTTTGATTTATCTTGCTAGGGCTTTGAGTGGCTTTGCTAGTTGTTTTAGAGAAAGTTTGTAGGAGCTTGGAAGGGAGATTGAAAGCTTCTAATTGTGAGAGCTTGAAAGGAAGATTGAAGGCTTCCATAGAGACATTCAACCATCCTTGAAGAGCTAAAGAGGTAGGCTCTAAAAACCCAAATTTGTTTGTTTTTTCCTACTCTTTCCAATTTCTTCTTCTCCATCATTCTATGGCAGGCAAGAAGTGATTCTCATATTGAATCAAGAAGCATGATGGGTATGTGGTTTTTGTTTTTGGTTTTGATTATTCTCATGATGATGGTGGTGGTAAGTAGATTTGGTGGCGACAATGATGAGGATGAAGAGATAGGGAGTGACACATACCATGGAGAGGAGGAAGAAGAGGGAGAGGATGAGGAGGAGGAGATTGAGAGTGATGAGAGGAAAAAACAAAAAGACACAACACCTTTGTGGAAGTATGTGACACCTTTGTGTAAGTATGTGACAAGGCTTGGGGGAGGGAGAGGGGGTGGAACCACGAAGGCTACTGTAGTCAAAACATGTGACAAAGTGTCAGCTAAAGAAAGAAACAAATACAGGATGGAAGAAGAGGCCGCTCAAAATAATTCCAAGAGATTAAGGGTTGAATTTGAATCCCCACAGAGGATGTTTAGTAGTGGATCTGGATTATTATCCACCCGTGCTAGTGGATTCTCACCTATGCGAAAAAACAATATCAGATTTACTTGACCTTGGTTGCAGAGATGGTGTGGATTAAAAAATTTATAGGTTTCTCTATGCATGCGGTGTGCCATTCAATGTTCTTCGCTCACCCTATTGGAATGAAATGGTACAAGCCATCTGTGGTGCCCCTAAAGGATGTAGGAGCCCTAGGTATGACAAAGCTAGAACCGTGGGACTTGAGAGGGAAAGAGCCAAAATCAATAGTGCTCTTGGAAAGTTTACAAACGATTGGTCGAACTACGGGGTATCCATTGTATCTGTTGGAAGGACAAATGTTAAAGGCAAGCCATTGATAAATATTCCTGGTGTGTCCGCTGGTGGTGCGGTCTTCCTTTCAGCTCATGACTACTCAGATTGCTACGCGACTAGTATTAATATTGCACAACCTTTACTTGAAACCATTCAAACGATTGGGCCATAGAATGTCATTTAAGTCATCACAGATAATGCTACTAATTGTAAGGCAACAAGAGCAATCATTGAGGATAAGTATCCCAACATATTTTGGTCAGGGTGTTTGGTTCACACGTTGAACCTTTTGATGCATGATATTGTTAAGAGGAAGGACCCTAGTTATTGATGGATTGGTGCCTTGTAAATTGCATAATTAGTCGACTCTTTGATATCTCATATACCATAACTGCACTTTTCTGGAGCTCGGATATGAAGATTTTTGCACTGCATGTCTGCTTGAGCTGGGCTAGTTCGCTGAAATGAATCTTTGGGTCCTTTTTGCCAAAGTGCTCCATGAGCCTCTGCGTGAAGTCACTATACGAGGTGATAGTGTTGTGACCCAGTGTCAGTAGTCTGTTGCATAGAAGAAAACATCGGCATCGGCAAAAAATCGGCAAGGGTCCAGAAAACATCTTCTCGGCAACATCGGCGGAAAAAATTGGCAAACCGCAACAAATATTTAAAAAGACAAAATATATTCATTTTTTTCATAATTTTAAGCATATAAAGCAACAATGGCATCAAATAAATACATTGACACATAAATATAGAAAAAACACTGATAGATATCATGTAGGCATGCCAAATATAATATGAGACATAAAAGTCGACACTGAAAGTCTGAATATAGTTGTCCAATAGTACTCAAAAGTGGGAAATCAATGGTCCAATACATATATGATATTATAAAATGACATCACAAAACTAGTAGCTAACTATCTGTCTCTGAAATATAAATCAATGCCCTATTCCCCTTTTACGGGAAAACATAATGGGCTGTTTGCCAGGCCTGCCCCTGACAGTAGAAGGTCATGGCCCTGTACTACTAGGTGCCAATGAGGGACTAGGTGCTAATAAGGGAGTAGATGCATCGACCACTGTAGAAGGTGGTGCTGATGTAGCCACATCACCCTCCATGAAGTCCTCTGGGTCAAAGTGGTCTGCCTCCTCCTCTTGTTCCTCCTCTTGCTCCTCCTCATCCTGCTGCTACTGCTGCTCCTCATCTAACCATGCAGGTAACTCGGCCTCCACCCTCCACTTGGACAATACATCAATATTGTCCAAGCAAATGGCATCCACATCGGGTGATTTCTCCACCTGCTTCATCCACAGTCGAAGATTGTAGTGGACATACACCAAGTCATTCAGGCGTGGGAAATCCAACCTGTAAGAGGGTGATAAAAAGATTTAATGAGTCTTGATGCCAGAGAAAACCAATATGAAACAGGATCTTAAATTACAATGAATTTAATTGCTTTGATAAAGTTCTTAGTACTTACCTGGTGCGTTTCTTTGAGTGTATTTTATCAAAGACACTCCAGTTATGCTCACATCCAGAAGAGCTACAGGTTTGGCTGAGGACTCGGATGGCAAATTTTTTTAAATTTGGTGCCCTTGCACCATATGTCCTCCACCAAACACCTACGATAAACAAGAAAGAAAGAGAATCAGATTAAATAATTCAAATTTCAAATAAAATGATAAATCATAAAACACAATTAAAATTTAAGAATTTGAAGTTCAAAATACAAATAAATTCTAATTTGCAATCACTTACTTGGAGTCAAATTGTTCCTTGCAAGGACAACATCGGCGTAGCCAAATAGTCCAGTAGCCTCTCGATACATCTCCATCTCACGGGTAATACTCTCTCGAGTCTCAAAATTAGGTACAATCCTATTCATACATTCGATAAGCCCTTCCAAAACCTCTTCATCAAAATCAAACTTACGCTTGTATGAAAATGCAGGGTTGAGGAAAAGTGCAGCTACATGAATAGGTCGATGGAGCATCCCAGTCCATCATGTATCAATCAACTCCCATAGCATCATGTGTCTATTGTGTCCAGGGGTACCCTTCTCGACCTAATAAGACCGAATAGACTCTTTGGCCCTATCCATGGCCTCGTACAAATAGCCCATAGCGGGCTTGTCACTGTCAACTAATCTCAAAACCTTTACCAAAGGTTCACTGATTGAGCACACTTCCTCCACTCCTTCCCAAAAGGAGTCGGTGTAAACCAATCTAGTGATGGCTTTCCCATCCTCTCTCCTGCCATATGTGCAATCTCGCCACTCATCACAAACAAACATTTGCTTCAGCTCAAACTGAACTCGAAGCAAAGACTGAAGAGAAATGAAGTTGGTGGCAAATCGTGTGATTCCAGGGCGCAACACTTCCCTGTTTCTCGTGCATCTCCTCATGAGGCTAAGAACCCAAGCATGGTTATATATGAATTTGGTGATACTCCTAGCCTGATCAACAACCTCCTTGATGAAGGGAATTTTCCCCACATCCTCCAGCATCAAATCAATACAATGTCTAGCGCATGGACTCGAAAATAGTGAGGGGTGCCTCACCATAAGCAATCTACCAGCAGCCACATAATTGGCTGCATTATCTGTTATGATCTGCACCACATTGTCCACACCAATCTCTTGAAGGACCCCATCCAACAACTCACATAACAATGCTGCTTCTTTTACTTGTGTCGATGCATCAACGGATTTGATAAACATGGTACCTTTAGGGCACTGTACCAAGAAATTGAGAAGGGTCCTACCCTTCGCATTTGACCAACCATCAGACATCAATGTGCATCCAGAAATCTCCCATGATTGTTTAAATTCCTCCAATCTAGTATTGATGTCTTTCTTCTCTGCTTGAAGAATTGGGCCTCGAATCTCCTCATATGTAGGGCACTTGTACCCTGGTCCAACAATAGCAATGGCATCACACATAGGCTGAAAAAAAAATTGTTTCTTGTTATTGTAAGAGGCAAGTCAATCCAGAAAAAAATCCTCTCCATAATCCCATCTGCTTCTTCCTTCTCCCTTTTTTTAACCATGGACTTGATGCTATTTCGTGGAACAAAGAAAGATGAGGCAGCAGCCCTCACAGAAGCTGAACCCATGGCCGTGGAGCCCCCAACATTACCCTCAGTGGGATCCAGATGATCATAATCATATGTCCCTGAAGTCCTAGCCACTCCACCTGCAGCAAGTTCAGCTCTATTTGCAGCTGACTCTTCCCTTTTTCTAACTTTCGAGTGAATTGCATCATGGGCCATTCTCATAACTCGGGGGTAACTGCACTACAAAGCCCCACATCATGGCCAGGGAGTTTTGGCAAATGATACTTCAACCTGCTAATGCCTCCTGTCATATGTTGTCC
The DNA here is from genome assembly GCA_001517045.1 of Pseudotsuga menziesii. NCBI lineage: Eukaryota > Viridiplantae > Streptophyta > Pinopsida > Pinales > Pinaceae > Pseudotsuga > Pseudotsuga menziesii. Next base: position 443,802 of record LPNX010645603.1, read on the forward strand.
ACACAATTTGCAATTCAATCGTTGTCGGTTTGTTCCAGTGTTGCAAACATCGGCGCGGCGAAAAAATCGGCAGGGTCCAGGAAACATTGTTTCGGGATATCTCGGCAAAACATCGGCAAACATCGGGAAAAAATCGACAAACTTAAAAAATAGAAAAATATTCATTTTTAAAATTTTTTTTAAACATCTAAAGCAACAATAACATCAAATAAACACATTGCTACATGAATATGGAAAGAAAACCGATATATAAGATGTCTAGAGAATCGTGATACATCACACATACAAAATGGATCATGTCCTTGCATCTTAAGTCATAAAAAATATAGCAAATGTATCTCATGATCATCGTCATGACTCACGAGTCATCTACAATGAAGTAAAGTAAATAAACTATTGATTCCCTCTACCCCTTTTACGGGAAAAGGTAATCGCTGTGCAAGTGGCCTTTCCTCTAGAACTAGAAGTAGGTGCCCTTGAGGCTTGTGGGCCTCGTACTGGACTCTGACGTCCTCTAAAAGAAGACCCTGCAAAATGACGTCCTCTAGAAACTGGAGAAGGTGGCCGAAACTGATCTCCTGAAGAATGAGAAGGTCAAGGAGGTAGTCCTGCAGCTCCTGCTCCTCTACCAGTACTAGTGCCTGTGCTACCACCAGGTCTATCTCCCTCTAGCTCTGACTATGGCACACTCCCAGAATCGGTGTGAAACTCCTCTGGAACTAGAACATGCTCATCCAAATCCTCTGAGACTGTATGAGTCTCACCATGATCACTATCAGTAGCATGATCATCCTCTAGCTAATCAAGGGCTACCTCCATAACAGGCTCCTCACACTCTGCCCTCCATGCAGCGGTGGTGTCAATCTCATCCAATGAAATGGCCTTCGCATAAACTTTTCTCTGATACTGCTTCACCCACAACCTGAGATTGTTGTGGACGTAGACCAAATCATTAAGGTGCTGAGTATCCAACCTGGAGGAGGATCATAAATATTAAATATTAAAGTGGCATAAATCTATAAATTAGAATTTA
>LPNX010645603.1:453903-648630 GCA_001517045.1 Pseudotsuga menziesii
TTGGCTTCATTGTTATGCCCGCATGGCCTATCCAAGATGCCCGGAGGGCTTCATTTCGAATGCCCGCATGCCTTCATTAGGATGCCTGCATGGGTGTTCAACAAATGCCCGCAGGCTCTTTAGCTATGCCTGCAAGGGCTCCTTTAGAGTGCCCTTCAATATGCCCGCATTGACTAATTTGATAATCCCGCAAGGGCTTGTCAATATGCCCACACGAGCTTATAGTCATGCCCTTAAGATGCCTGCAGGTATGAGATAAATGCCTGCAGCTGGGGCTTCTCTTTCACGCCTTGTCTCCATGTCATCTTGCTTTCATTCATTTGTCATGTCATCATTGCCATCCTTGCTTTCCTTCTCCAAGTCCTCCATGCTTGCCAAGTTTATCATTTGTCCATAAACAAACCAAACGCATCTTCAATAATCAGCATATAGGCTTCAAGACATCTTCAAGGACTTTATCATCATGTCAACACATAAGCCATATCATCCCATATCATCTTCAACAAATGACCACAGTATCGTACATTTGGCTGATTAGGTGTTCCAATGTGTCCCAATGGCTCCAATGCCCACATCCAATGTCCTTCTTGCCATGCTTGTCTCCATGTCCTCATCAATCCAGGTCCTTGTCCTTGTCAATCAAGCTTTGTTATTAATGTGTTGTCATCAATGACAACCATATTCATCAATCTCCCCCTTTGTCACTGATAGTTTACTACATTTTGATAGTTTGATAGCTGAGAAATGTTAGTTATTCATATTGTGAGTTTGAGGAAATAATATAGAGTTATTGCTTTTAACTTTTGATGCCTTTGAAGTAACTTTCACTACAAACTGAATATTTTACATGAATAGAATGGCAAAAGCATAAGAAAATTACATACATTTTATTTTCATTCCCTTGTATTACTTCATTACATTCTTTTTTAACAACAATATCTGTGGCAGAAAACTATAGAGGGTAAGCTCTCAAAATTGCAGCAGGAGAGAGTAAATATTAGAGTGGAGATCGACCGATTGAAACCTGAACTTGAAAAGGTAGCTCTTGATGTGTTTTCAAACTGGCATTTTAAATGTTCTGAACATTTGCATCGAATGGTTTTAAAACCACATATTTTTTTCCTGTGCAGTTGAAAGGACTTATTTCCAATAGAAGCAGGAACATAGCGAAAATTGAGAACAGAATCAACGAGATAGTGGACAGAATCTACAAAGATTTCAGCGAGTCAGTAGGAGTAGCAAATATTCGCGAGTATGAAGAAAACCAATTAAGGGAAGCACAAGAAATTTCTGAAAGAAGGCTTAAGCTGAGCAGTCAGATGGCAAAACTAAAGTATCAGTATGTATTCTGAAAAGCTATGCCATTTTCTAATTCTGATTACTGAACATTCTGTATTCGTCTCTGGCATTGGTCATTGTTAAAACTTAAAATGCAGATACATTTATGGTTGATATGATTTCTTTCATTTATTGTTTGCTTCACACTGCAAATTTGCACCTTGATCTATAGCTTCCTTAAAAAAATGATAGTCCAAAATGAAAATATTTATTCCCAAAGCAGTTGTCTCCTTGTAACTTTTTTCAATGTACATGTGGAAATCTAGGAGGCACTGTTAAGTGTATAGAGTCCAGAGAATTGGGTTGGTCTGAATTCTTCTGCAACTTCCTAGGTTTGAATTTTGCACACATGGTGATTGCCATTTCTATACTGTTTGTGCAACATAAATATAATTTTCTGGGTATTGTTCTTTCTGGTATTGTTCTAGTTGGAGTTCCTTAATAGTTAAGATTCGAAATTGCTAATTAAAAATTTTAATGCTAGATTGTTTTTCTTGCTAGGATTGCATGATTTTGTAGAAAAATTCTCGGCTATAGTTAGTGTTATCCCCCAAATTGCACATCCATTTTGGGATTAAAATGCATGTTGTTTCTGAGATTTTTCAGAAGTTTCTGACTAGTAGAATAATGAAGAGCATGTGCATGCTTGGATGATTGGACTGCTGTTAGAAGAGGTTAGTGGTAAGCATAGCAGAAATAAGTTGCATGTTCCGCTTGTATCAGTTAACCCTGGAGGTGATTTCTGCTAACAGAAATAAGTTGCACGTTCCTCTCATATAAGCTGACCCTGGAGTTGATGTTCTGCTGACAAACAAAGCAGAGTTGTTGCCGTTCTTTGCAGTAAAGAATTTAATATGACATTCTCTATGACAAAGAAAGATAAATAATTGAATAGAAGGAAAAAGATGAGAAATGATGATTTTTGAAGAGGAACTGTTATTGAGACAGAAAAGGATTTGCAGCCTTGGTTTACCAGAAATGATAGTTACAGTCATTCCTGTTGAAATTTTGAGGCATAATAAATTCATAATGCTCTAGGAAACTTGATGGTATCAGTTTACAGTTTGCTATAGTACAAAAAGATCTGCAAATAAAAGACTGTCCGCAATCTGAAATGTGTGTCATTAAACCTGAGTGGAGACCAATTATTGAAGGTAGTTAACTTTACTGTTTGCTTTATGGTCTAGGGGTTAACCATTGCACCTCCTGGAAGAGTTTTTCTCAGCAGATCCAGAGATTGTTAGGGATGGGATACAGACCATTTCTAATTTAGCTTTGCAGGAAAGCTTGAAACCTGTTCCTGTCATGTAATTTCTGATTTAAAGAGAGATCTAAAGTCAGGCTGCATCTAAACAAACAGCAAAGGACGTGTTCTATAGCAGCAGGTAGAATACATCTGTTTGTGGGTATGAAATGAGACTGTTGGGAGCGGGGAGCAAGAGTGGGAATGCCAAATTAGCAGAAGAAAACGTGCAGAATGCCAAATTAGCAGAAGAAAACGTGAAAACATAAATCTCAATATTGGATTAATGATGATCATTAAATCATTAACCATTTAGTACAGATATAACTTCAGTCATCTAGAAGCTATAACTTATAACATTGTCATATAATGATCAATTAGACAATGACCAACCACAGCATCAACCTTCAAGTTTCAACATTTAACATTTGCCATCAAACAACTGTAACAGATAACATCAACCATAAAATGAAACAGAGCATCATTTTCATTACCAAAGAGTTGTAAGATGCAGTCAACAATTTAAACTTCGAAGGTAGGTTCAAAGTTCAAATTTCAAACTTAAACTATCATATAATGTTAATAAAATATGCCATAATAATGACAAAGTACTAAGATCTAGAGTCTAGAGTCTAGAGACTACTTCTAAACAGGAAGAGATTAATAGATTTACTGTCGACTAAGATTTTCGCTTGCCATGAGAAACTTCTAGTTTCTTTTCCCATGACATATGAACAAGAGGAGTAGAAGCAGATGGAAGTGTTTGTGGAATAGGAGCAACAGCTACATCGTCCCCATGCAACGCGAGATATGGTGAAGCTAGAGGCAAATCTTCTACATCTAGTAACCTGTTGGTGGTTGGGGGTGGTATCTATGTTGCATGAATCTGATCATCATCATGATCACCAAAAATTCAGTTTCCAAGTGCTCTAAAGCTATGGCTCCATCCTCCAAGTTAGCCTCCTTTGAATTTTTTTTCTCTAGTGACATATGTTCTATCATTCTTGTAATATCCCGAATAGGGAAATCTGCCCTTTTTGTCTATATTTGGACTTGCTTGTTCCTTATAGCTGCTAATAGGATGGTCTTGTTGGTTGTTGGTAATCGTGTGTGTAAATATTTGTTGTTCAATATAAATTGCATGCAATATTCATTTAACATCACATCTTAACTTCAAAGATAACAAACTCGCTAATTCCAATGAAAATAGAGATTTGGTTATGCAAGTATAATCATAGAGAATTGTGTCCAACTTTTAATGGCAACTGTGCAAAATAAACGAGAAAAGTTGGCATTACACATTGCTGATTTATAAACAACTGTACAGCTGCTCTCAGCGATCAGATTGGTGCATAAAGTCTGAAGATAGTGGGTGCATGAGAGAGGCTCAGCTACATAGATAATTATTTGCTCAGACAATAGTAAATGATTGCCATACTTCATCGACCAACCTCACAGCAGCCCCACGCTTAGATCTGGATGTGTATATGCTGTATGGAGATTGCCCAGCCAATAATGAGGGTGATTTGAGATAAGAATGATGCCAGCAGTAAATAGATCAGATGTGCCACGAAGGATCACACCTCCCACCACTAAATCGCTGTCCTAGACATTTAAGANTGATCACGCCTTTCCCTATTCGTCCACACAGCCAAATAAGAGCAAACAGTGATATATATTGTGGTTCCAATAATAATACGCCCTTTTCTCATTGAGAACTTGCTACCAAGATATGATTTAGGGTCCCACAACTTCCATAAAGAACTCACAGCAGTCAAAGATTTCGCTATATATTTGATGGGCAGCTATCAAGAAAGACCATGACCTCAAGAGATAACACGCAGCAGTAAGGATAAGTTCGCTGCCCAGCAGTAGAGGAGAGGTAATGGTTAATGGTGACTCCCTGTTCTGGTCAAATTCCTATGCATGGATTATTTCTAATCAGCCAAGACCGTGGACTCCACAATGCAACACACAGCCTGTTTAAACCAATGTTGCACGACTCGGACTCGGCTGGCATATGACTTGTCGACTCGAGAAAGACTCGGGACAGACTCGGAAAGACTCGGCAAATAGGAAGAAAACTTAAAATATGGTAAATTTTGGGGAAAAAAAGTTAATGGAATTCCCAATGCATATAAGTATAAAACTACAATCTATGCAATAATTCATAACATTACGCTTAAACTATGATAATATAGCATATCACAATTCAATTTTATTTGCAAAAATTTAAATGGTGATCATTAATATAATAAACATTATAAATCATTACATATAGAACTATAAAAAATAATTTTAACTAATGAAAATGAATTTTCAAAATTTCTATTTTATATTTGATTTCTTAATCACAAAGATAACATGAAAACAAAATAATACATTATTAAATTTTTAATAATATCCTTTACTTAAAAAAAATTAAATATAAATAATCAGAATCCTTATCATTATATATATAAAAGTGGTAATTTTGCGATAATTAATTGGTGGTGTATTTATTTTCATCTAAAATATACCCAACCTACCAAATCTTATATAAATTATGCATTGAAAGTGTAATTTAAAATTTAAATGCGTTTTGCCAAGACTAAATTAAATAAGTTTTATGGTTAATAATGTTTTATTTTGGAATACTTGGGGCTAGTCCAGTGGCATTTAGGCGGTGATTATCTCGGATAACTGCAGGCCTTTTCCATTTTGAAAGTGGATGCTAAACACAGTTCTAGGGAACAAATTCAACGCATCCAATGCCCATCGCTTTCGAATGCATCCAGGGAACATTACTTCTCTCCACAACGCTGACTTCCACTTTGATTCAGGGAATGCTTGGGGTTTGCGTTCATCATCAGCTCCGTCTACTTTCGAGGTACGAGTCTCATTCACACAGTGGTTTATTTTCCCTTTGACTGTTGAGTCCGAGCGAGTAAGGCCGAGTTTGGGCTGAGTATTGGCGAGTTACGTGAGTTCCACAGGTTTCTCGAGCTGGGGCAAGTTCAAGACGAGTCTTCTGGGAGTAACCGATTCAGGGGTTGACTCGTTTTTATTCACGGGGACTCGCGAGTATGGGATGAGTGGTGCCTCATTGGTTTAAACATTCTCTTCCCACGAGTGATGAATTGCCAACCCTTGACAACAATGCTTCACTAAATAAGTAAAGATAACTCTGTTGTTGCTCTCTTGTACTCAAGCTTCCAAGAAGTAATATGTACAACCTCTATATAAGCTCAATCTGCAATCCAAATTCAACAAAAGTCTGTCAACATCGAAACACAATGATAGTTCTGAATGATCTATCCTCTGAATTGGCTAGGGTTGATAGATTTCGCCACCGAATCCAATTAGGTCAAGGCAGTTTGCCTTAAACCCTAAGTAGCTCATCGAGTTCTCAAAACCTGTTTCCAAAAAGATGAATAATAATAATGATACCTAGTGAGTTGCTTTTTTCTTCTTTTATAACTCTTTTGTGCAACTTAACTTACACATGCATGCAACTTTCATGATGCATGTCGCATGCATTTTGAATTAGACCTCGCATTACGGTCATTGGATACTATCTAAGTGGTTACTTTCTCACTAACATGTCCCTGCTAATATTGTGCTTTCATCCCTATGTGGAATTTGTCATCCATTGATTCCCTAGCTTGTAAAAAACCGGACATTACAGTCCCCCCTTGCCAAAATTGCGTGTCCTCATGCAATGCCAACATAGCACCATAATCAATCCAACTGAACCTACTAAATTCCAGGATGATCCCAGGGTCCCAGATCATCCTAGAAGACCTGTAGCACCCTCTTCTCAAAGTACTACCCTGCGAGGTACCTTCACAATAGACCTTTTGAAAGTGCCCCTGTAAGTAGCGCTATCAACCATGGCATAAGCCTGATCAACTCTTTAGAGAACTGCTTTGCTAAGATCTCGATCCCCTGTATTTGAGAATAAATACTGATACTCTCACCTTCAACAACCTCTAAACTACCAGTCATTGCAATTACAGGATTCCAAATCAATTTTTGAACTGCGGAATACTAACCGCGTCCATCGCTAACGTGTGTAGCACCAACACAAGAAGCATCGTGAAGACTCCCAACAACTAATCCAGTTAACATTACATACATACCTCATAAGGTCTCCCACCTAGGAAACAAATCCACTGCTCCATATGGATAGGATCCTGAAAATGATAGTAACTCTCATTGACATGCCAATTACCATACTATCCTCTACTACAATTTCCGTATCCCATGATAACTTCAAAAGGAAACCATCATGTGGCCATTGTGCCCCTGTAATCATCACCAACTGTTTGTCATGCCCTTCAACATCCACCTCTCCTAGAACTCCAAGGCGAAATACCTATAAGAGCTGATCCCCTCACTATGAGTAGTGTATTACGTAGGCATTAAGGTGAGGTCAACAAATATGCCGTAATACTCTATCTGAAATATCGACAAATGATTTCTGCTTCGATCACTATTAATTACTCTGGGCTGTGGATGAACTCTAATCATCTCCTCAAGAAATAGCTCTATACCGAAATACCAAAAGGGAAACGATTTGCGTAGTGTAGAAATTAGAAAATGTTTCCTTTTGTGCAATTTTTATTTCTAAAATAAACCCCCTTGCTTTCTCGAGTACGGTTCATGGACAAGGGCTTGCCCGAGTACTAAACCTGGAAAGAGACTCTTGGGTTTTATCTTTCTAATCATGAAAATTTCGCCATAAAATTCTTAAAACTTTACCAAGGCTCCGTTGTGTATGCTCTGCACCTCTGTGGTTCGACCGACCAGTTGGATGCATCAAAAGCAACGTGAGAGACTAGTTTAATTATTCTCACATTCAATTAACCTCCCAAGGAGAAAATCCAACGCCTCGATTTAATCTTTTGTGGGGAAAGTTCACAGAGAAAGTGAGAACCACTGGGTAGTGACCTCGGGATACCGTCAGGCTACACCCTCGATTGGTGTAGTGTTGGACACCTCCCAGAGACCTCTATCCAACCCACTTTTCTTCGCGTGTTGTCACATTTGATAAAGTTTTGGACATACTCCTTGTACCGCTGGGTATATCTGGAGTCCCCTTTCCCCCTTTTTTAATCCACTAATCTCATTTAGTAAATTTGAAACTAACCAAGAACACTTGCAACATGTTTCCAGTATTACAACAACATTACAATCATGTGACTCCATTTCAGCACTGGTCTTTTACTTGGATCGTACATTTTATTGCTATAAGTTCATTTACTCATCTGGTATTATATAATTCATATGTTGTTGTATTTAAATTATCTATTGCAATAATTTTGTTTCAATCTTTAGTTCTAAAAAACTCCTAAACAATTTACTCATCCATAAACCACCTCTAAGGCTTAATCAACCTTAACAACCAAATAGGGTCTAGCCCCCTTGGCTTTGTTAGGAGTTTGCCTAAGCAGAGGAGTCAAGATCAAGTGACAATACTTTACTCGAGACTTTCCCTCAAGGATGCTCTTAGGGGCTTGAAGATTTCTGCCACGCCAACCTAACCCCCCAGGTGCGTGAAAGGTGCCAACAGTGTCCAGATGCAAAGGGAGCATGATACTCGGGTACAGAGGGAGCAAGGTGTTCTAGCATAGAGGGAGTAGCTGTATCACAATTTTTTGATAATGGAGGAGGTGCCCCAGTTAGCAATACCTCCCGCACCTAGAGGAAGTAGGCTTCATAGTTCGAGATGAAGATCTTGGCCTAATGCATTACTTATTGAGATTGGAGATGTCGCAAAGATAAATTGAGATCTTCCTTAGTCAGGGGGAGTACACAGATAAGACCTTGAGTAGATTCGGTATGATGGACTGCAAGTCCATGGCTATACTGATGGCGACAAATTTGAAGAAGTTGACTGATTCCAATTCAGTTTTAGATTTGGTGGATAACACTATGTACATGCAACTGATTGGAACTTTGATGTACCTGGTTAACATCGAGACATATATTTTCCTTGCAGTAAGCACCCCGAGCAAGTTTTGGGTTGCAGTAAAGCATGTGTGTAGGTACTTGCATGGTACAATTGGATATGGTTTGAGATATGTTTGAGGTGGTGAAGTGAGGCTGCAAGGATATACAAATTATGGCTAGGTAGGGAGTGCAGTGGATAAAAAGAGCACCTTGTAGTGTTGCTTCAGCTTACGATCAACTATGATATCTTGGTTTAGCAAATATTAGACTTCTGTAGAACCTAGTGCAACAAAGACGAAGTATATCGTAGTCAGTGTTGTAAGTCACGTAGCAGTGTGGCTTCGAAAGCTTCTTGCAGGACTATTTGGTTAGGAGATCAAATATCACTTCGTCCGAGACATGGTGCAGAGTGGAGCAATGTAGCTCCTTTACATATCTACAGATGAGTAGCATCGAGCAAACATTCTCCTCGATTAGTCATGTTGATTTGACTAAAGGGGAATGATACATTCACTCACGAGGCTATCGTAGTGGTGAATAGCCCGGGCACAACCTCTCCCCAGTTAAGCATACTGATTTGGCTAGGAGTGAAAGGCTTGAGATGCAGAATGTCTCCCTTCCTAAGAGGGAGTGTTGATGTTTCTCTAGTTAGCAGCATCGGGTAAACATTCTCCCAGAATGGTCATGCTGATTTGACCAAGGGGGAATTGTACATTCACTCATGGGGCCATGCTGATTTGGCTAGTGGTGAATGGCCAAAGCGTAGTCTTTCTCCTAGTATTAGCCATGCTGATTTTGCTAGGGATGAAAGACTCGAGGTTTTCTTACCTTGCCTGCTCTAGGACAGAGTGATCTATTCTATATTAGAGCAGGATTTACTGGTTTATGTTAGTTTAGGTAGCTCAGAGGTACTCCTGCATCAGGTGCCTTGGTACAGGAGTTTGAGGACAAAGGGGTCTCATTAAATGACTTGAAGTAACTTAATAAAGTTTGTTTATTAAAGTACTTTATGATGTGACTTATTAATTTTAAAGTGAGATGTACTTTATTAAATTGACCTTTACTTTATAAAGTGACTTTCAGTTATCAAGTGCACTTTTTATTTATTTAGGGTAAAAGTGATCTCTTGAAAAGTGAAGTGTTTTTATATAGTTCACATAAGTGATTTAAGTGAACTTGAGATTAAAACACAAACTTAGATCTTATGGGCCAAGATGTAATCTCAGCTGTAGAAGTTGAAAAGACATGGGAGTTACCCTAAGTTGGAGAATAAAAAAACTTAATGAGACCTCATTTAGACATTCCAAAGTGAGGAAGCGGAGAGGCACTTTTTCCAAGAGAGGTTGAGTGAGTAAAGAGAGAGAAAGTTGGCAGCAGAGAAATGAGGCTTGAATTCCAAGAGAATGGCACATTTCCCAAGGTAGGAGCCTGCATCCCAAGGCTGAAAATAGTGGCACACACTTCTAGGACAACCTCAGCATTAATGCTGTCTGTATAGCAGGTCAAGGGCACATTTTTCTAGGCAAAGAAAGGTGGGATGCATTCCAGAGATCTGACAACATTTAAGAAGGGGGGTGTACAACTGAAGAAGGGAGTCGTACATCAAGTACATTTGCTATTTGGCACAGTTTTCAAGGTGTTGTAAATGCTGTTATTTTTTATACTGAAGAGTATTTTATTTTGTGCATGCATTCCAAGGTTAGAATGCAACATGCAAGTACTGTACAGTGAGGTTGTACAATTGTACTTGTGCACATAAATCAAGGCATGATCTTTGTAGTTGATCGGAACGCTTTTCAACGGAGAGAAGGGCACAAATTTCAAGGTTCAATACTGTTCATTAAATGCTGATGCTTACTGTCGTTCTTATATTTGTGTAATCATTTACTCTACCTCAATAAATAATTCTCTTGGACTGGTTTTCCATAAGGGGGTATTTTCCAGGGTCAATTGGGACCAAAAATCACTGTGTTTAATTTTGTTACAGTCTGTTGTTCTATGTTATTTTTCCTCTGCTAAATGAGTTCTTAATGCTGTATATTAACTTACTGTAGCTTAAATTTTTACCAGAGATGTGTGGTTATTTTTTGTGTAAATGCTTAATATCAGAGTGCATTAAGTGTTTGAAAAACGTTTGCAGTGGTTGTGTGCAAACAAAAGTTTGATTCTTACATGGTATCAGAGCTGGGACTCTGAATTGGACAGTGGATTGTTTTGGGCAGCTGTTTGCAAGTGAGTTGTTGGTCGGTGCTGCTGAGAAGTGATCTTTGACACAGTGGGTAGCAAGTGTTTTGCTGAGATTTGACAATGTTGTTGGTTGGTCTATGAATACATCTTTGACTCTTGGCTTGTGGTATGAGGACAGACTTGTGGGTGCAGAGAATTTCATTCCATGGAAGGAGGGGGTCACCTTGTTGTTGGAGGAACTTGGGCTATGGGAGATAACCAAGGATATAGTCACAGTTCTCTCTGATCCTATTCTTTTAGATGAATATGAGAGGAAGAATGTGAAAGCATGACACATCCTTCTTGATGCAGTGAAAGTCCACATCATGCCTCATGTGATCGGGAAGAAGAATGCCTATGAGATGTGGGCTGTTCTGATAAAGTTGTTTCAGGATGATAATAAAAATTGGAAATGGTTTTGAGGTAGAAGTTGATGTTGAAATTTAGGGTTAGGGTCAGGTTCATATTTATCAGGAATAAATATACTTCAATGCATAAACAGAACACGGTTAGATTCAGAATAGTACTTGTTTCAATAAATTTGATCAGCAATAAAATTAAATATAATTTTCATCTCCTTCAACTTTAACACTCTGCTGGTCACCGCGTTAAAGTTCGTCCAACTTTAACACTCTGCTGGTCACTGTATTAAAGTTGGTCCTTCAGATGATTCACCAAATGCCATGTATAGTAACAAAATAATAATAAAGTACAAGAGATAACAGTACTAAAGAATCATAACCTGTGTTGCATGGGTACCCGTACTGGGGGGTCGGGTACACAAACTAGTACCAGGTACACGTACCGGGTACTTGGGTACCTCAATGGTATGTTCCCAGCCGTACCCAAATCCAATCTCACGTACCAGGTATTTCATGTATGAAAATAGGGTAGTTATGTGGATTTTGGTACGTCGTACCACGTGTTTGGGTATGTGGCTGGTACAACCGTTTGACAAATTATCTTAGCGCGTTGTTCGGGATGAGTCAATTTGCAAAGTTTGAAGTTCAAAATTTTAAAAATTAAACAATAAAACACTGAAACACATGTTATGTGGGCCCTTGCCCCTTACCTAAACCGGCACAACAGTGCATTTCTCATTGCTAGTGTACTGTGCTCACTACTCCAACGACGACGTGACCGAGGACCTTAGTGATGCTAATGACATTGATCCTAAGGCTGCTGATGACATGGCTTGAGGAAGCCCAATCAACTCTCTTGTTCATGTTCAATGTTTAATGTTTTGAACTTTCTTTTTCATGTCTAAAAATGCCGTGAGGCAAATTTTGGATGTAGTATGGCAATGAAGTTTGAACTCATGGTGTCATGGACATATAATATTTTATGTTGTTAATTATATTAATATAACTTAAGGCTTCCAGTTGATATCTACTATGAGTCTATGTCATATGATTTATCAAATTTATTATTTTGTGTTTCAAATTTTCAATGCGAATGTTCATATGAATCATTGGATTTAGAAATATCAAATATGCATATATGATGTGAGTGTGAAATGTTTAATTTTTATAAATTTTAACACACACACACACACACACACACATATATATATATATAGTACCCTAGACGTACCCAAGTGCCCTGTTTCAAAAAGTGGTGTCCCGGTCTCGGTCCCCGTACCAGTTCCCGTCCCCATACCCACGTTTCGTGGCAACTTAGATAATAACCATTATTTTGAAACAACCTTATACTCAGACATACTATGTTAGCTCTTGTCACTGTAAGGACAAACTGATGTAAGTCATACTTTGGGAGAGAGAAGGATAAAGCATTAAGGGTCTAACTAGTAACAAATCTCAGTCACCAATAAGGAAGAACTCATTGGTTACAGTAATGAAAACTCAACCCTAATTAGAAATAAGGCTCTCTGATAATCACAACTCCTTCTAGAAGACTTACTGACTTATAGTCTAGGGTTTAATAAAGTCACAAGAGAAACAATCACGGTTCAGTTAAGATTAACACAACCCAGTAAATATCTCAGATCCAGTAAATATCCCAGTCACAAAAGAACTCAATCAAATAGTCACGGTACCGTTGAGAATTAACACGACTTAGATAAGGTAAATCTAGATTCTAAACTACCCACGATCTATCAGTAAGTGGCCACGGCTGAGCCAAAGATAGATCAAATAACCGACGACCAATAGAGAATTGGTCACGACTGAGCTAGGAATGGATCAAGCAGAGCATGACCAGTGTAAGGCAGTCATGGTCAAGTTGAAGAGTTCACACCTAATCAGGGAACAATCAAGTAGTTAAAAATATAAACAGTAGAAGGTGGCCTCAGCCTACATGAAGAAGGGAGCAGTGAAGAAAATAAAACAACTGAAAAACCTTGACGTCAAAACTAGCGAAGAATCAAATCTGATCTTCCTCTCATATCGATATATTCTTCTATTGGAGAAGTGAAGCTTACTTATAATCTTTGACGATCCTTAAGATAGGACACCAAAAGGTCCAAAGGTAAAACATAAAAATAAAGTCGTGCAAAAATAAAAAATAAAAACCATAAAATAAATGGTCCAAATGGTTTTATAAAATAAAACCATACAATAAGGTTGACTTAGGATATTGTACCAATAGACCAAGAATAAAAAAACCATAAGGTACAAGTCATTATAACAAAGGTGTACACAATAAGAGTGCTAGGACCAAGTAAGGTAAAGGACTATGAGTCAACCAAAGTGGTCGCAATAAGGAAACCCATCCACCCATAAGACCAAGGCGTACCATAAGGGTAGAGCAACAACCTCCTTTTTCTTAAGGGACCAACAAGACCAGGGACTTCAATCTTTTCTCTCTCTCAAGGTATATATATATTTTCATTATCACTGCATAAGGGAAAGATCTAAACTGAATGGTACAATCCTTTGATCCTCAACACTGCCCCTAAGGGTGAAGTGTTAGTGAAATGATCAAGGGGTGTCCAATCCCTTGAGAAACAACCAAACAATAACTGATTAGGAGAGAGGACATCATCTTGGTCAACTTGGCCATGATTCACCTGGTTAACTGACCAGGGTGCTCCTGCAGGAACTGCTTGGTCCTAGACCAAGAATCTTCCTGGTTTCAGACCAAGAAGTCTTTGTCTCATCCTGCAGAATCTGCTTGGACATCGTGTCCAAGAATTTGTGTGGTCCTAGACCATAATACACCAGAGACATATAGGGGCCCTAACCACATGCTAGGGACTTTGCCATGGCATCTACTCTGCCCTAGTTAACTGACTAGGGTACCATTCTCTCTCAGAATGGGTCTCGCAGCTAGAGTGACTTTAACACTCACTCTCAGTAAGAGAGGCATTCTCAGCACATTGATAACATACTGCACCATTACATGGTGATAACTCATCTCGACGTTTTCCAACCTGTCATCAAATACAGGGTTTCTTGACAACGTAAACAACCCTTCATCTCAAAACGAAGCATGATCTCATAGATCTTCTTGGAAGTTATAGTTGACTTCCTATGATAGCTGAGAGTTACTTTCCACATTTCATCTTTCCAAACTTGTTGTTTGATTGACTCCCCATAATGAGAGTAAACTAAATCAGTGACTTGGCTCTCGTTGGAGCAAGCTTGAAGATTTTCAATCGTCTTCTTAAAGAGATCATGTGAAGGCTTCTTAGCCTTCTCCCTCTGCTTCTCTAAACAAAAAGTCTTATAGGCTTCCATGTCTGAGTCACTGAAGGACTGGTGGAAGATCACATTTACACTTTCTTTTTCTGCAACCCCACTCTCTTGTCGACTGAGGAGCACGGTTGGCTCCCTCTTGATCTCTGAATCTTGACTGGGGTATAAGGCTTTAACATGTCCTGAGACCTAATAGAGGTCACCTCCACGGACTCAAATCACAATGGCTGAGCTTATACTTCTACCTTTAGGACATATGAAATCCTTCCCTTCTGAGAAGGTTACAGAGAGCCCCTTGTCTTCTAAAACTATTACTGAAATAACATTCTTCTTTAGACTAGGAACATATAAAATTTCCCCAATATTAATCAACTTACTTGAATCAAGTTGTAAGGAAGTTGAACCAACTCCTTTAATGTCATAGGTACTTCCATTTCCAAGTTCCACCTTCTTATGGAACTTCTTGGCCTCAAAGACTGAAAGGGCCTTCTTGAATCCAGTCATATGTTTGGTGGCTAGACTATCTATCCACTAGGAATCTGATAGGTTGTGGATGGTACTTGTGAGTGATGAAGTCAAGAAATATTGCTTTCCTTGATCTGGGTCCTTGTTGTCACCCTTTGACTTCTTTGGCTGAGGTTGATCCTTTTTTGTAGCAGCTGAGGCATGATGTTTCTTCCTATGCCAATTCTTGTTAAGTGGTTTCTTACAGTCCCTTGCATAATGACCCATATTAGCACAATTATAACATCTAACTTTAGATTTATGAAAGTACTTACCTTTTGGTTCCTTGCCATTATCCTTGTGCTGGGGAAAATTCTTCCTTTTCATTGCTTTGGCAGCGAGTGCATTATCCTTTTCAGGTGGAGGCACAGATCTACTTTGGATGAGCCTCTCTTCCATTTACCGAGGCTAGGAATGCCTCCCAAGATGCAGGAAGACCATCAAATACTGTTTGCACAAGATCATCATCTTCTACTTTATCTCCAATGGCCATGAGCTGATCTCTTATTTGAGAGATCTTGGAGAAGAAGGTAGCAACCGTTTCATCCTTCTTTATCTTTAGCGAACAAAGTTGCTTCTTCAAAGCCTTCTCTGAGTGGGGGATTTCTTTTCATAGAGGTTAGCTAGAGCATCAAAGCATTCTTTAGCTGTCCTTAAGATGTTGTCTTTGACTGAGTCAAAGATAACTCTCTTTGCCTTGGCTTGCTTCTTCTTGAATGCAACTCTTCCTTGAGTTGTAGTGGACTCTTCAACAACTCTAGTAACCAAGTCATCTAGATTGCTCTCCTCTAGGATATTTAGAACCCTAGCCTTCCATGCATTGAAGTTTGAGGCTCCTTCAAGCCTATCTTCTGATTTTACTGAAGGAGTAGTCATCTTAACCCTTACTTGTCAACTTGAAGAGTAAGCTTCTGTAAGTTATAAATCTTGTCTTAGGATCTATGTAGTTTCTATTAGCTGCAAGACAGAGTTAGCTACAACCTAAGCTCTGATACCATGTTGTTTAGGGTTAGGTTTAGATTTAACAGGAATACATATACTTTAATGCATACACATAATAAGGTTAAATTTAGAATAGTACGTGCTTCAATAAATTATTTGCAATAAACTTAAACATAATTTTAATCTCTTTCAACTTTAACACTTTGCTGGTCACTGCATTAAAGCTGGTCCAACTTTAGCACTCTTTTGGTCACTGAATTAAAGTTGGTCCTTGAGATGATTCACCAAATGCCATGTACAGTAACAAAATAATAAATAATGTACAAGAGATAACAATGCTAAAGAATCATAACCATTATTTTGAATCAACCTTATTGTGAGACATACTATGTCAGCTCTTGCCACTGTAGGGACAAGCTAACATAAGTCATACTTTGAGAGAGAGAAGGACAAGCATTAATGGTTTGACTAGTAACAAATCCCAGTCACCAATAGGGAAGAACTCACTAGTTGCAACAATGAAAAGTCAACCCTAATTACAAATAAGGCACTCTGATAATCACAACTCCTTCTATCAGACTTATTGACTTATAGTCTAGGGTTTAATAAAGTCATAGTTCAGCTAGGATAGGGCACCACAATCTTAGTCAATCAAAATAAAAAAAGTCACAACAAAAACAGTCACAGTTCAATTAAGAGTTAACACAACCTAGTAAATATCTCAGTCATAAAAGGACTCAATCAAACAGTCATGGTACAATTGAGAATTAACATGGTTGAGATAAGGTAGATCCAAACAACCCATGATCTATGATTAAGTGGCCACGACTGAGCTGGAGATCGATCAAACAACCCACGACCAACAGAGAATTGGTCACGACTGAGCTAGGAATGGATCAAGCAGACCATGGCCAGTGTAAGGCACTCACGATCAAGCTGATGAGTTCACACTCAATCAGGGAACAATCAAGCAGTTAAAAATATGAACAATAGAAGGTTGACTCAGTCCACACGAAGAAGGTGTTGATTGTTTCCTAAGCAACATCGAGAGCCATTCTATGGGAGAATGTAGGCACTTGGTCAGTTACTAGGAAATTAACCTAGTCTGGGACTGGGACCTCAGCTTGGGGCTGAGGGCCATTCTCTGGGAGAATGGAGGCACCAGGTCAGTTACCAAGAAATTAACCCAGTCTAGAAATGGGGCCTCAGCCTGGGGCTGAGGGCCATTCTCTGGGAGAGTGGAGGCACCTGGTTAGTTACCAGGAATTTGACTTAGTCTGGGACTAGTACCTCAACCTGGGGCTGAGGGCCATTCTCTCGGAAAATGGAGGCGCTTGGTCAGTTACCAAGTATTTGACATTGAGTCATCTGATGCAGCCTTAGGCTGAGGCACCTGGTCAGTTACGAGGTCATCAACATAAGCCCTAGACTGGGTCTAGGCAAGTGATGCATTCCTCTCCTTGATTTATGGGCTATGAGACCTTCTCCATAGACTAGCTAACAGTTGAGAGACCTAACAGTTGATCTTGGCGGCAACGAGGAGATCAAGACAAAGCATTTAATAATTCTCCTTATTTATGAACATGCACTTTGAGTGGGCATGAATGGACCATAGGGACCCTGTAGAACTCTTGAGAAAACTTGTTGTGGTCACAAAAACACTTAGAAGGACCTTGAAACCCTTGTCTTGGTCTAAGTGACCTTCAATTGAAGACCTATGTACCTCAAAGAAAAAGACTAAAAGACCAATGGACCACAAAAGATAAAAGTCAATGGTCAAATATGAAAATGAATGAAAATATTATGTTTGATGGAATATAATTAAAGAAGCTTCAACTCATTTCAATATCATCCAAGTTGATCATCATTTTTGGACTGCTCCCAAAGTCAAATTCGTGTCTGGGATTTTCTCTTCTATCGCAACATTGGTTGACTGTGGAATTCGCTGGTTGAGGTTCTTGCTTTTATTTGTTGGTGTACACTCTTTGTTCTTTACTCCAACGTGGCAACTCTCAGCCTGCTAGGGCTTCTTTTATCCCTCATGTCAACAATTGCATGAAGCTGCAACAGTGATGCCTGCCTTCTTTTGGTTTTCCACTATACACCCTAGCTGCTAGGGTTGCTACAACACCCTCAAGTCTTGTTAGGGATACCTTATATACACTACAACCGATCTAGGGCTGCTTCATATTCATCCGAGCCTTGTTAGTGTTTCTATACAATACCAGGGGGTCATGAGGGGTTAGCAGCAACAACTGCAACAGTCTTGGTGAGGTGGCAGCAGGTGGCTACAGGATTCGTTGAGTTGGCAACAATGATAACAGACATCCGTGAGGTGGCAGCTGGTGTAGTCCACTCAGTAGCAGAAAGTATAGTCCATGTGGCAGCAAGTACAATCCATGTGGCAACAACAACAATAAAATCCTGTTAGGGCTTCCTCAGTTTGGGAAATTTTTTATTTACATTCATCTCAGAGTTCTGTGAACAAATTCTCTCCTCATGTACAAACTCAGTCATCTCATTTAGAGGATAAATTATTAATGCTTTGGGGGTTTTTGTCATTATAAGGTTTCCCCGTGAAAAATCTCGTGTTCAATTGTGTGAATGGTTTCCTTACTGCTGCTTATGTTTTACTGCTATTAAAATAACAAGTGCTATCTCTATTACAATCTGCAATCTTTATAATTATCATGCACATGTTAAAATTCAACATGGTATCAAAGCTTTGCATGTGAAGTTTACAATATTTTAGCAGACCACTGTGACCTCCCTAGACCTTGGTACACTTGCAAACTGAGATAGCGGACTTGTTGATCAGAGATGGCTTCCAACACCTTTAGACTAGAGGAAAGACTTGAAGGGTTAGCCAATTACAACTCATGGAAAGCAAGGCTTATGGCCACCTTGGAAGAAAACAACCTTGATGACTTGGTCATCAATGCTATTGGAGAACCTACATCTAATGCAGGAAGGATAGCCTTCAAGAAGAAGCAAGCCAAGGAAAGAAGGATCATCTTTGACTCAGTCAAGGAGACCCTAATGCCTACCATAACACCACTGAATACTGCGAAATAATGCTTTGACACGTTGACAAATCCAAACGAGAAGAAAGCACCCAGTAAGAAGAGAGTATTGAAGAAGATACTTTGTACATTAAAGATGGAAAAAGATGAAGGTGAGGCCCCCTTCTTAACAAAAATTGCTTAGGTAAGAGATCAACTTTCTGCCATTGGTGTCCCTGTGGATGATGATGATCTTGTATAGACTATATTCGATGGTCTTCCCGGTTTTTGGGAAACTCTCTTGCAGCTGTAAGTGGACTTGAAACTCAGCCAAGCTTGATAGACTTTGGCATGACTATTTAGAAGAAGGAATAATTCAAAGCAGAGCAACTGGCGCTAAGGAAGGGAACCTTGCCCTTACAACTAAGAGAAGGAAGTTCAAGAAGACCTTCCCTCCGAAGAAGAAATAACGAAGCCACAAGGTAAGCAATTAGATGCATCAAATATAGAATGTTTCAATTGTCATAAGATGGGATATTATGCCAGGTACTGTAGACAACCAAAGAGAAGGTTCAAAAGAAGATTCCAAGCTTGTACAACAGAAGAAGAAGAATCTAAGAAGAAGAATGCTAAGCCTTCCAAAGAAGATGAACCAAGAAGGGAATACTACTTGATCTGTTCTCTCTCAGGATCCATTACCAATAGTGCTAACTCTTGGTTAGTGGATAGTGGAGCTTCAAGACATATGACAGGATTCTGTGAAGCCCTCACAAGCTATAGGAAGAAGAAGTTCACTAATCAAGTAGAACTTGGGGATGACACCACCTACAATATCGAAGGAGTTGGCTCAACTTCACTTCAACTTGAATCAGGGACTGTTTTGCATATTGAAGACATACTATATGTCCCTTTTTTGAAAGAGTACCTCCTTTTAGTTGTTGGATTATAAGATAAAGGCTACAAGGGTATCTTCATAGATAGGGAGGTTCTACTATGCGCAAAGAACAAAAATTTAAGTTCAACTAAATTTATTGGAGTTTGAGAGAGAGGTCTTTACAAAGCATCCACACAGTCCACTCAACCATTAGTTCACAACACAATCGACCCATGTGAACAGTGGCATCGAAGGTTTGGACACCTTCACTATACAACTCTCCTTGGTCTTCAAAAGATGGTTACAACATCGAGAGCTATTCTTTGGGAGAATGAAGGCACCTGGTTAGTTATCGGGAAATTAACCCAGTCTAGGACTAGGGCCTCAGCTTGGGCTTGAGGGCCATTCTCTGGGAGAATGGAGGAACCTGGTCAGTTACGAGGAAATTAACCCAGTCTGGGATTGGGACCTCAGACTGGGGCTGAGGGCCATTCTCTGGGAGAATGGAGGCACCTGGTCAGTTACTAGGAATTTAACCTAGTCCGGGACTAGGACCTCACCCTGGGGATGAGGGACATTCTCCGGGAGAATGGAGGCGCTTTATTAGTTACCAAGTGTTTGACATTGAGTCATCTGATGCAGCCTGGTGCTGAGGCACCTGGTCAGTTGCCAGGTCATCACCATAATCCCTAGATTGGGTCTGGGCAAGTGATGCACTCCTGTCCTTGATCTGTGGGCTATGAGACCTTCTCCATGGACTAGCTGCCCCTGGTTGAGAGAGACCTAGCACTTGATCTTGGTGGCAACGAGGAGATCAACACAAAGCATTTAATAATTGTCGTTATTTATGAAGATGTACTTTGAGTGGGCATGAATGGACCACGGGGACTCTGTAGAACCCTTGAGAAAACTTGTTATGGTCATAAAAACACTTGAAGGACCTTGAAACCCTTGTCTTGGTCCAAGTGACCTTCAATTGAAGACCTACGTAGCTCAAAGAAAAAGACTAAAAGATCAATGGACCACAAAAGATAAAAGTCAATGGTCAAAGATGAAAATGAATGAAAATATTTTGTTTGATGGAATATAAATAAAGAAGCTTCAACTCATTTCATTATCATTTTTTGACTGCTACCAAAGTCAAATTCGAGGCTGAGATCTTCTCTTCTATCGCAGCATTGGTTGACTGTGGAATTCAGTGTTTGAGGTTCTTGCTTTTATCTGTTGGTGTAGAATCTTTGTTCTTTTCTCCAACGTGGCAGTTTTCAGCCTGCTAGGGCATCTTTTATCCCTCACGACAGCAGCAATAGGAGGCTGGAACAGTCACAACTGCCTTCTTTTGGTCCTCCACTGTATACCCTAGCTGCTAGGGCTGTTATAACACCCCCGAGCCCTGTTAGGGCTACCTTATATACACTACAACCCAGATAGGGTTGCTTCATATTCATCCGAGCCTTGTTAGGGCTGCTGTACAGTAGCATGGGGTCACGAGGGGTTAACAACAGCAGCTGCAACAATCTTGGTGAGGTGGCAGCAGGTGGCTACAGGATTCAATTAGTTGGCAGCAGTGATAGCAGACATACGTGAGGTGGCAACTGGTACAGTCCACTCAGCAGCAGAAAGTACAGTTCACATGGCAACTAGTACAATCCATGTGGCAACAATAGCAACAACAGTAAAAGCCTGTTAGGGCTTCCTCAGTTTGGGAAAATTTTTATTTACATTCATCTCAGAGTTCTGTGATCTATTTCTCTGCTCATGTACAAACTCAGTCATCTCATTTAGAGGATGTATTATTAATGCTTTGGGGTCTTTGACCTTAAAAGGTTTCCTCGTGAAAAATATTGTGTTCAATTGTGTGAATGGTTTCCTTACTGCTGCTTATGTTTTACTGCTGTTAAAACCACAAGTGCCATCTCTATTACAGCTTGCAATCTTTATTGTTATCATGCACATGTTAAAATTCAACGAAAGGGAGCATTGAAGAAAATAAAACAGCTGAAAAACCTTGACGTCAAAACCAATGAAGAATCAAATCTGATCTTTCTCTCATATCGAGATATTCTTCAATTGGAGAAGTGAAGCTTACTTATAATCTTTGACGATCCTTGACATAGGACACCAAAAGGTCCAAAGGAAAAACATAAAAATAAAGTGCAAATATAAAATATATGAAATAATAAAAACTGTAAAATAAATGGTCGAAAACAAAATTCCTAAACAAAGGTAAAAGGTCTAAATAAAAATAAAAATAACATGGCTCAAATGGTTTTATTAAATAAAACCATATATAATAAGATTGACTTAGAATATTGTGCCAATAGACCAAGAATGAAAAAACCATAAGGTAAAATTCATTATAACAAAGGTGTTCACAATAAGAGTGCTAGGACCAAGTAAGGTAAAGGACCATGAGTCAACCAAAGAGGTTACAATAAGGCAACCCATACCCATAATAAGACCAAAGCGTACCATAAGGGTAGAGAGAAAAGCCCCTTTTACCCAAGGGACAAACAAGACCAGGGACTTTAATCTTTTCTCCCTCTCAAGGTATATATATATATATATCATCACTATATAAGGGAAAGATCCAAACTGAATGGCACAATCCTTTGATCCTCAATACTGCTCCTAAGGGTTAAGTGATAGTGACATCATCAAGGGGTGGCTAGTCCCTTGAGAAACAACCTAGCAATAACCGATTAGGAGAGAGGACATCATCTTGGTCAACTTGACCAAGCTTCACCTAGTTGACTGACCAGGGGTGCTCCTGCAGGAACTGTTTGGTCACAGACCAAGAATTTTACTGGTCGCAGACCAAGAAGTCTTTGTCTCATCCTGTAGAATCTGCTTGGACATCGTGTCGAAGAAACTGTTTGGTCCCAGACTAGAGTACCTGAGAGTCATATCGGGGCCCTAACCACATGTTAGGGAGTTTGCCATGGCATCTACCTGCTTCGTCCTAGATGAAAAACCCATGAGACTGCTGGGGGCCCTAGGGTACCTTCTAACGTCTTACTCTGCCCTAGTTAACTGACTAGGGTACCATTCTCTTTGAGAATGGGCCTCACAACTACATTAACTTTAACAACTGAGAGATACTAAAATGACCAAGATTGACAATGTTGCATCATACCTAACCCGCATTACATACGTATGTGATGAGTTGGGGGCTATTGGTGAGATAATGGATGAGGCAAAGTTGATGAGAACAACTTTGAATGGCTTTTCGCAACCATGGAAGAATTTTGTATGTGCAGTTGTTGCCAGAGAGAACATGCGGACTTGCACCATACTTTGGGATGACTTCATGCAAAAGGAGTTAAGATCTAACTCCAATCAAACATGGCAGCAGGAAGGGGATGATCAAGAGAATGTTTCCCTTTCAACAAAGGGAAAGAAAAAGAAAACGGGCTTGAGCAGTAGAGGCAAGTCCGAGAATGTTATGTGCAAAGTGCGATGCTTTGCTTGCTAGAGTTATGATCACTATACTGGGAAGCATCCCAAGAAGAAGAAGAAGAAGAAAAAAGAGGCCATGTATGCCTCTTCAACTAAGTGGAAGAGTATGCAAAGAAATTTGAGAAGGAATTCTTGCTTGTTTCAGTTCTTTCAGGAAACAATGTAGCTGAGTGTGCGAACACTGGAGGGTGCTACAAAGATGGTGGATCAACACACCATATGATAGGAACACTAGCAATGCTCCTAGAGTTGACAGATATAGACCGAGTTATACTTAAAGAGAATGAGTATGTCAGCACCCATGTAATAGGACTTGGAAGTGTTATATTCCAACTCGTGTCTGGAGGTTATTTGGAGGTTGGAAGAGTGTTGCTTGTTCCAAAGGTGAGAAAGAGTTTGCTCTTAGTGTTAGCTCTGGAAGATGACGGATATGCATTTCTTCATTTGGAAGGAGATGTTATTATGTATTCGGTGATAGAGGGCATGGGTGCAACGAGAATGCTAGGCATCAAAGATGGCAGGACCGAGCTGCCCAGAGAAGAACTAGGGCTGTCCGTGGTCTATTGGAGCAGCCAAAGGATAAAGCAGGGCTGACCAAGCTTTGTTGGGCCTTCTCGATGGTAGATCTGACTTGCTCGAGGGTTTAGGCTACTGTCAGGAGTTGCCTGTGAGAAACTGCAGTTTGCCTGAGCCTGGAAAGGTCAGGCTGTGAGGGTTAGCAGGCTGTCCGTGGAGTTTGCTACTGCTGCTGAGTGGAATCGAGCCTGCCCGGGGTGAAGAGATGCTGGCCATGAGGGAATACAAGGCTGCCCGTGAGATTTAGGAGTTGCCCTAAGAAATGAGGAGAGAGAAACTGCTGCTATTGTTCTTCGTGAGTAAGACCCTAGTTTAGGGTTAGGCTGGAATAAAAGTGGATGCCCTAGATAGAAGCCTCCATGCTAGGGTATTGACACAATAACTTTTTCTTTTCTTCCAGACTAGCGAAAAACTTCTCTTGGAGCAACTGTAAGATCATGAGCAAGTGTGTGACAAAATGAAATGGATTGATCTTCTTTTATATCCTTTGAGTCACCTGTAAGTGGACCAAAACTCAAAAGAACAAAATAATATTATTTCATTCTTTTCTTACTTTGACTTTTACCTCTTTGACTTTTACCTTTAGTGGTACTAAAGGTCTTTTTGCACTTTCACTTTGACTCCTTAGTGGTACTAAGGGTCCTTATGTATTTTTGACTTTTACTTTNTGAAAACAAATGATCAAGGTGGTCCTTCATCCCCACTCAAAGTACATCATCATAAACAGTGAGAATTGGTATTGCTTTTATTTCACACTCTATGTGACACCAAGATCGGGTACTAGGTGTCTTAACCAAGAGTAGCTAAGCCTTGGAGAAGATCACAAAGCCCACAGATCAAGGGTCAGAGTGTCTCACATGCCTAGACCCGGTTTGGGGCTTATAGTGATATCTTGGTAACAAACCAGGTGCCTCAGCGATAGGCTACATAATTTGACCCAAGGTCAAATACTTGGTAACAGACCAAGCGCCTCCATTCTCCTGGAGAATAGCCCTCAGCCTTAGGCCGAGTCCCTAGTCCCGGACTAGGTTAAATTCTTGGTAATTGACCAGGTGCCTCCATTCAAAGAATGGCCACGCAACTCTAGGCTGAGTTTCCTAGTGCTGGATTGGTTCCACATCCTGGTCCCTGACCAGATGTCTCAATTCAACAGAATGGTCACTCAGTTCTAGGTTGAGTCCCCCAGTGCTGGATTGATTCCACATACTGGTCCTTGACCAGGCGTCTCCATTCAACAAAATGGTCACTCAGCTCTAGGCTGAGTCCCCCACTGCTGGATTGGTTCCACATCTTGGTCCCAGACCAGATGTCCCCATTCTCCTAAGAGAATGGCTCTCGATGCTGCTCAAGGAAAATCAATACTTATCAACCTTGGATCTTATCAACCTTCTTGAGATGAGGCAGAGTATATTTATTATTTTGTAATCAGTTGTTGTATTTGGTCGTTTTGAGTAATAGCTTTTGTTTGAAGCGCATCTTTTTCATTTCTATTTTGTTGGGATCGTGAGAGTGAAATGAACTTGTTTGTGAACTGCGGTCTATGAGTTTTGACTTACAAGCAAATTTTTGTAAGTTTCGTTTTTTATCGTTGACTCATCTTGTCTTCTAGTTACTCGGTCAACTCCTCTATGCTTAGTCGTCATTCTTGATGCCTTGTCCTTGTTGGGCTTTGAATTGTAGACATTCGTAATTTTATTTGCTGGTTTCAAAATTCATACTTCATTTTCGTCCACTATTTTCGAATAGTGTAATGACTTGTGCTCACATAGATGTTTGAGAATCAATCTCCTAGTACATTCGCGACAAATATTTGCCTTTATTATTTCTAATCGTCATCTTTGAGAATCATTAAGGAAGTCGTCGATTTTTTCCCTATCCATAGGGTGCTATTGGCTTCGTCTTCATAACAATGGATGTCTGTGCACGCTTCATCATTATTACCCACTTTAGTGGTGGTTTCTTGTCGGGGCCGCATGAAGGTGATACTACATTATATCTTGGAGGTTTTGATTTTAATGGTGTTTTATATTTATAAATTGACTTTATAAGCAAGGGCTGGCCTAGATAAAATATTCCAAGGTAAAGTAAAAACAAATGGTATGTATAATAAATATTGAGTGAAGACTTTTTAGGGAGGTGTGACTTTAGCAGAAATGATGGCTGTATGAATCACGCGGGAATTAGGAATGCGGTTGTATGACCAATTATTTGACGAATAAGTATGTGATTGCATGCAGTACTTTTCCCAGGCGTAAGGATAAGAGGAGGTTATTGCTTGTATGACAAAATTGTATGTTTTAGCAGATGGTACAAACCGAATTAGAAAACAAAAATGGTCGAGCCTGGAATTGACTTGAGGTTAGTAGAGTTGTATGGTGTTGGCATTAGTGGTACAATGGAGTTGTACAAAAGAGATAAGCCCTCTAATTGAAATGGATGGACAATGTGCGGAATTTTGTATAGAATTTGTAGATGGCAGTTGTAGTTGTATGAAAGAACAATTTGAAGGCTGTATGAAAGAACAAGTCGAGAGCTATGTAAAGATTCACTGTTGAGGACTTCTAGTCTGTGGAAATTGACCCACAAATTGCCAAGATTATGCCTTTGATACCAAATGTAGTAAACAGTTCTTGTTTATTATAGATAGAAAGATTTCTGTAAATATATAAGAATATATGAATAATATTTGATTGATAACAATTGATAAGATAATTACAATGAGCTTCATATGATATACTTATATGCATTGATTGGTCACAAGGTCAATGGGTACATGACCTTGGACCTTTCATTAACTTAATTACTGTATTGTTATTATTATTATGACATGAGTCAGACTTGAGCACTTGCCAAAAACAGAGTATAGTTAGATATTGCTCAGGCTTGGTATCTTGGCCAAATGATGTTTGTTTAGCCCCTTGATTGTGTTTGTTGGGGCATATTACTATTTAGAGCTTAAAGAAGAAGAGGAGGAGCAACAAGATGAGGAGAAAGGACAAGGGAGATGAACTTGGATAACATAATAGAAGAAGTAAAAGGAGGTAAGGGTGGTGAATTTTGACTTGATATGTGAGATTGCTAATTCCCCATTTGAGCCCAACACAACTAAAAAAGCAAACAAAGTAAGGGTTGGAATGATGCAATGGATGTGGAGTTTGTATCATTGCAAAGATCAAGACCGAAAAATTGGTGGATCTTCCTAGACAGAAGAAACCCATTGGCTGCAAATGAGTCTTTTAGACAAAATACAGCGTAGATGGCTCCATTGTTAAACGCAAGGCATGGTTAAAGGCTATGCATAGTTGGAAGGGATATACTTTGAAGAAATGTTTGCTTTAACAACAAAATCATAATAGTGAGATTTGTGCTAGCATTGGTTGCACAATTTCGTTGGTGCATCCATCAAAAGAATTTAAAAAGTTATTTCTTTAATGGCCATCTTGTGGAGGAAATAAATATGACTCTATAAGAAG
Organism: Pseudotsuga menziesii; assembly: GCA_001517045.1. Taxonomy (NCBI): domain Eukaryota; kingdom Viridiplantae; phylum Streptophyta; class Pinopsida; order Pinales; family Pinaceae; genus Pseudotsuga; species Pseudotsuga menziesii. Next base: position 481,131 of record LPNX010645603.1, read on the forward strand.
GATTTGAAGACATAGAAAAAGTGATTTTGGTTTGCAAGTTGATAAAACCGTTTGTGGCTTGAAGTAGGTACCTTGAGCATGGTACTTCAAGATTAATGAGTACTTGAGGGCTAGTGGTTTTGAAGGAAGTGCATCATAACCAAATTTGTACATCAAGTAGAATGGTAGATTGCCATTCTGGTAGTGTATGTAGATGATCACATCATTGCTGGAGATGGTGAAATTGATGAAGTAAAATAAGATATAATTCATCTTTCAAGATGACAGATTTGGGCACTTTGCACTATTGGCTTGCCTTGGAGGTATGTCATAAGGAATGCGATATCTTCATTTCTTAAGCAATTATGCTCGGGGATTGCTTTAGAAGTTTAAGATGGCTGATTGCACCTTTGGAGACTATCATATACACCTTTGGAGACTAGGTTAAAATTGACAATGATTGAGGATTCGAGGAAGGTAGATCATAACTCTAGATAAGATAAGATAAGATAATTTTATTAATGTCTGACTAATGACAACAAAATTAGGGCAATGGGACTGTCGAACAAAGTTGCAAACATCGTCTATGCAAAAAAATCGGTAGGGTCTAGAAAACATCGTTTCGGAATATCTCGGGAACACATCGGCAAACATTGGCAATATATCTACAAACTTACAAATACAAAAATATTCATTTTTTTCAAATTTTTAACATATAAAGCAACAAGAACTTCAAATAAACACATTGCCACATGATTATGGAAATAAAACTGATATATAAGATAGATAAGATGACTAGTAATACATCACACATAAAAAATGAATTGTGTCCTGAATCCCGAGTCATAAAAAACTATAACAAATGTATCTCATGATCATCATCATGAGTCAATTATAATAATACATGAAATTAATTAGTTCGGCTAGGATACTGGAATTCTCTACATGCATGTGTCCCAACAGAAATGCATTTCCGCGAGTTGTGTTTAATACTAATGCAATATCTTATGGATCGATTCTATATATTTTGGATTACAATTCTAATAGAATTATGTAAAAGCTTTATTGTCCAACATTTCCATCTATTAAGAGTCAGGATATAAGTCATCTTTAGGGAGATCTCACACTCGAAGCAAGATGAGAAAAATGAATCCACACGCGAACTCTCTAGCTAGCTGCTTCAAGCCAGAGTGGAGCGCTCCATGAGTAGGCTAGCCTCAAGTGAAATAGATTAAATAGAACAACGAGCTTTAGACATCAAAGAAGACCAAATGTTCAAACCATCAAACCAAGACTCCACTATTCAATGAGAGACAACATAGATAAAGAGTTTGTTAAAGCTTTAGGATTTTTCAAAAAATGTAACTAACTTGTGCAATAATGCAAATCAATTACTCAGCATGATGAAGTAAAAGTACAATAGTGACAAAGATCTAGATAATAATAAAATAATTTTCATCTCTTTCAAGTTTCAACTTTAACTCTCCCAAAGGTCCCTGTTTTAAAGTTGAAGCAGACAAGGACAATAAATAACAATAACCGTAATAAAAGATAAACTAATGAACAAGTTAAACAAAATTAACAACTAGCATCAGTAAAGGAGAAAACAATGCTGGTTTAGACTTTCCTTATACTCGGATATATTTTTCAGATCAGATTTTGTCTCTCAGGAGAGGAGTCACTAAATGAACAATGGACACACTTGAGAGAGAGATAGATAGGTAGCTGTAGGGTAGAGTTAGACAAGTACAAACCTCAGGGTGCTAACCAAAACAATCCACAAATGGGGATAAAACTTCAAACCCTTGTTGCAATAAATGACAGTCATACATCAAGCAAATAGCAACACCTTTCAAATGTCTAGAGGTAATCTTAAACCATACACTAACATCCCAATCTGGAGCAGCACTTTCACAAGGCAAAGACACCTTCAAACACAACAGTAGCAGCTTAAAGGAAGGCTGAAAAGAAACAAAGGCATCCTCTAAACAGACTTTGCAGGTCATGGTCTGCTACTGTGGGCTAGACAATGGTCATGGTAGCCCCAACAGGCTTAACAAGGTCACACTAAGCACCTGCAAGGACACACCCTATGGTTTAGACCTCAAAGCATTCACGGTGGAAACCAACAAGGATACAACCTACTGAAAAGACCTCAAAATAGTCACAGTAGTTATAGATCAGATCACAAAACAGTCACATCAGTCCAAGAGAGGTTCAACAATAGTCAAGTCCTAGCACAAGTAGCTCACAACAGTCACAGACCAACACTAGCTGCTCACAACAATCACGACCTAGCATTAGCATTCTACAATGGTCACGACCTAGTCTTAGCAGGCTTGCAATAGTCGGGACCCAACTCTAAGGGGCTTCAACAGTCCACGGACCAGCCTTAAGGGGCTTCAACAGTCACGACCCAGCCCTTAGGGGCTTCAATAGTCTACGACCCGACTCTAAGCGGCTTCAACAGTCACTCCACATTCCTAAGGGGATTCAACAGTCCACGGCCCACTTGTGCTGAAGAGATAAAGAGAGGCAACCTTCTAATGCAACAGAGAAACTCTAGATGTCAAGCCAAAGAGCAACAACAAAACCCTAGAACAATCATAGAATCAGATCTCCAATCTTCTCTTGTCAAGACTCACACAAAATGAATGTTAGGACTTGAATTGATAATCTTGACAAGTCTTCTAGAAGGGTCATCCTTCCAACCCTACCTTTTAGGATTGTTACCAAAATAAAACATAAAATAATATTAAGTTGACTTAGGATAGGGTATCAAGGTCTAGACGTTAAAACAACAAAGACAAGTCATTATAACAAAAGGGTCAAGGTACGACGCTAGGAAGGAGAGGCGCTAGCATAAGGACCAACAAGGGTCAACATAAGATCATAAGTCAACAAGAGGGGTCACAACAAAGTGGGAAGACAACCCTTTCAACCGCAAGACCAAGGTGTACTAGAAAGGTGGGGAAACAACCCTGTTACCAACAATACCAAGGTCTACCATCGAGGTGGGGAAACAACCAGAATTTTATCTTTCTCTGTCAAGTTATATTGTCCACTTGTGTTCCATACAATAAGTTTTATCATTACCGTAGAAGGAAGGTCCAAACTGGATGATGTGATCCTCTGGCCCTTCAGACTGCTCGTAAAGGTCAAGTGCTAGTGATATTATCAAGGGGTGGCCAGTCCCTTGATAAACAGCCTAGTTTGACCATTAAGGAGAGGAGGATATCTCACATCATCATCTTGGTCAATTGATCAAGATCCACATGGTTAACTGACTAGGTATGTAACTGCAGAAACTGCTTGGTCCTAGACCAAGAATTTGCCTGGTCCCAAACCAGGATGTTTCTGTCTCAACCTGCAGGATCTGCTCTCTTGTTTGTTGGATCTATTGGTATTGCGTCCATCTAGCTGTATGTCAAGACTCAAAGTCATACTTTATTTTGTTTGTTATCCTGCGTTACTGTTTACTGTTTACTTATCTCCATCAAAAGGATTTGGCTCCCATGGTCAAATTAGCTGCATTTAGGTGATTGCATTTTTGTGATTTGTGGGTTATTTATGGAGTGTTCGATATGAATCCACTTCTTGCCAGACAGAGATGCTATTACTAAATTTGTGTTACTTTCTTATCTTATTGGGAATATGATCTTGTTTGTAAACTATTGCAGGATGGAGTACGAGCAGAGGCGTGATACTGAGGCTCCAATCAAAAAATTAAATTCCTCTCTAATTACATTGGACGAGGAGCTTAAAAGAGTTCAAAATCAAGAGGCTGAAGCTAAATCGGCAATGGATGATGCCATACGTCAGTTAGATGAAATAAAAAAGGAAGCTGATGGTACAGTCTCCCCTGTACCTTTTTTTTGAAGCTGAGATTACGTTAAAATAGTTGTTTTCCTCCCAGTTGACTAAATCAACTTGAACTTTAAGCATCATCTGAGCATATTTTTTTAGATTTTTTCTTGTTTAATAAATGCCATAGCCATCTGTATTTTATCCTAGCTTTTCTAGAAATTTGTCATATATTGATGCAGCTCAGTTAGAATTTTATATGGAAGGGAATGTTTTCCACAGGTTTATGACTTACATAATCAAAAGTTACTCTGCCTCTCGGTTCAAATTGTTTTCTTTAGAACCTATAGAGCAGGGGTCTGCTTAGGAGTTATTAATTTCGTCAAAGTCAATTTGCTGTCAAACTTAAAAATCTCATCAAATGAAAGGCTTAGGGTTTTATAAATATTCAGAGGGATCAATTGTGGTCTGATATTTTTTAATGATATCTTTAACAACTTAAATTGCAGAACACATCCGTTAGTGATATTTTTTCATGATACCTATTTTATTGCCCAGTTTAAAGTTTGTTTAAAGGGTGGACTGATTTTTCTAAGATCATGATTACGACTGGGAAAGTAGATTTTTGAACCTTTTAAAGGATGGGACAATTTTTTTCTCTATTATTGAATGTGCAACTCGTATCTACAACTTATGGTATCCTACAAAAACAATTTGTATAAATAAAATCCAACTCCGAGGTTACCTGAAGACTCGATTCCTCAACCTAATTAAATTTTATCGTATTTAGGGTTGTAGGTGATTTCTATCTCATTGAACTCCATTCCTCAGTCTGATTAAATTCTATTGTATTTAGGGTTGCAGCCTGCAGGTGACTACTATCCCATTGAACTCCATAATCATTGCAGGAATAATTGGTAAAGCTATAGCAATTTTTGAAGTAACACGCGATTTTTGATTGCCATGTATTCATCATGGTTCTTCATCTGATTCTGCAACTCTACATTTTCAAAGGTTGAAGATGAAGCTAAAAGTTAAAACAGCAGCAAATTTTTCCTTTTCCCTCCCCACTATATGGCTCTATGCCTAGTTCTAGGTTGAATTATTAATTCAATTGTGGCTATCTAAGATCAAACCAAAATAAGGAGAGAAACATATAGGTCTTGTTTGTTCATATGAGTATAAACTCTTATGGTGTAGTTCCAGTGTATTAAAAGATGAGGTTTGGAGGCTACATCATTCTGAGTATTAACAATAATCTTGGAATTACATGGATAATACTTGAAATGGATGGACCAACTTTTGCATATCCAAATATTTAGCTTTTCCTCAATTGTGAAGTCCTTAGTTGTTTGGAAATTTGCCATTATCCCTTTGTGTTTTGTCATGGGTGGCTTTAACTACTGTTTTTTAATTCTCCAAACTCATTAAATTTTTCTGGTTGTTATTTGTGTCATGACTTCTTGTTATCTGATATTGTAGTCTTGATTTTTTTTCTTTCTTCAAGGAAAAAGATTAGTTAAAGGGCCTGGGTTTCTTCTACCCCCTATAGATGGTTATTGAAAGTTTAACCCAAAAAATGTGGCTGTACTGAACATTTTAGATGGATTTGTGAGGGGAAGTGATAGCTTCTTATTGCATATTGAAATGGATTACAGTGAAGGGAAATGGTAGTAATTGTCTCTTGACAATTTTGTGTGGAATGAAGTATTAAAAATCTTAGTTTTTTCTTACGATGTGCTTAACAATAGCTTTCATCTACCCAGTCCTCTGAGAGGGTAAAATAAGATTCATATATCAAATAGGCTAGGTTTGGGACATAATTCTCTTTTAGTTTTTTCTTCTCATGTACATAGAAAAAAAATTGGACTAGCTCCTAATATAAGGGCTAAACCTACATCAGATGGCTTTCAATATCAACATCTTGACAACACTTTGTATTCTCTTCACTGTGATTTCTATATTTGATAAGTACCCTAAGTAGTGTCAGGATACTCGAACACTTTTAGTTAAGATCAACTTGGTCTACTGTTTCTTTAGGTAAAGTTTGTTTCTTAGTGTGTTTTTGTAACTTACTAATCCGACATTCACGATTATGTTCTTTTGTAACCTGTTGTCCGCCGATTGCACACCAGCAGCAGAAATCTAATGAAAGCTGTCTCTTCACTTGAGAAAGTGGGAGAGGTGTGACCTTGGGGGCAAGCACAGAGCTAGGTACTGTCACCTACTCCTAGCTCCTCCGTTTAGGCTAACTCCTAACGAAGCCAAGGGGGGTAGTCCCTAAGAAAGAGTTTTCTAAGGCTTAATGTGGTTAAAGTGTTTTACTTAGTTGCGGATGCAGATGGGTGTTATTTAGGAGTTTATTATGATTAGAAGTGTTTGTTTATTACGAGAATGACAATTTATCAAAAGCAATCCACGTTGCTAACAAGAGATTGCAAAGATAAGCAAAGATTCTAGACTTTTAACTCAACATTCAGAGATAGTAATTAAAATGAACCACAGACAATTGATCAAGATAGATAATTATTCAAATTTAATCAAGGACCAGTGCCTTATGGAGTCAACAAAATGCGTAAATAAAATGATAAGTCTAGGAATTAAGCTGGTGAGTATTAGATTGTGCGAATGCTCTTGGTAGGTTTTAAAGATTTTAATGGTGATCTTGCTTAAGATGTCTGGAAATCCTAACCGGAAATACCTTCAGTGGCTCCGTTCGAAGACATGACGGACCTGTCTGGAATCACAGCTAGGTGTTCAATAACTTAACCAACTGTGTCCAGATTGGGTTGCCCGACGCCCACACTTGGAATTTGCCCACTACGTGAGTATTTTATCGAGACAACGTCGGTGCGTTGGTTATGGGGTAAAGTTTTATTATGTTTCTCTTGCACGAACTTAACAAGTCCGTTCACCGTTTTGAGTACGAGCCCAACCCGAAAGTCGGCAGAGCATACTAGGTGAAGGATGATCAACGAAGTTAATTAATTATGGAGAAGTGAGTTGCAAAATTTTATTAAGTCAATTAATTGAACTCTACGACAGAGAGCGCTCTTGACCTTGTCTTATGATAGAGGTTCAAGAGTCTTATCTGATCTAGATGTCTAATGCAAGGATGATGCAAGACTAATGATGCTCTCCGATAGAGAGTGCTCTTGACTTGTGGTTCTACAAGTTCAAGAGTCTTACTTATTAATTAATTGAATTAGAAAACAACATGAACGTAAAGCAAAGATGGTTTATTAAACTCTCCGACAGAGAGCACTCTTGATCCACCTTAGGGTGAGATTCAAGAGATTTTGGTTCTTTTTAGGATTAACAATTATAGAGAAAGATACTATAGTGTAATTAATAAAGTCTAATCTAGCAATTAGTAGCTATACTTAATGAACAACTAGCAATTAGTGGAAATGAAAACTAAGTCTAATCAAAAGAACTAAGCTAAGTGCTTAAAGTTAAAACTACACTAAAAAAACATGAAAAAGAACACAAGACACACTTCCCCCAAATAGGAGAAGTAGAAAAGATGGGAGACTTGCTTCCACTAGCCTTTTTATTAATTTTTTACAATGATCATGATGACTTGTTCTTTGCCTTTTTTTGAAGAACAGGGAAAGAAAGGGATGAAAGAAGAGGGAGAAATTCTTTTTGTTCCTTTTGCACTTCTTGCTTGCTTTAAGCCCTTGGGCTTTTCTCGAATCTTCCTGAAATAAGAGCTTTGAACAGTTTAAACGTTATGCATTAGTTAAGACTTTAAAGACAAATTACACACTAAAAACTAAAAAAAAAGAAGGTAAAACCAACAATGAAAAAAGAGGAAAAAGAGAGAAGAAAAACCAAAGAAGAGGAGAGAGAAAAGGTGTTAAAGAGGGTTGTCCTAAATGAAGGAAAGCGGCTGTCCAAAAAGCAAAAATAAGGTTGCAAAACAGTAAAAAAGAGGGCAGTGAACAAACAAAAGAGGGCTGCCCCAAAAGGAGAAAGCTAGGGTGCAAAAAACTAGGGCAAAAGGGGTCCAAAACTTGGGCAAAAGGTGGCTGTCCAAAAAGAGGAAAAGGGGCTGCAAACTAAAGTAAAAAGAGGGCGGCGAAGAAGAAGAAGTAAAGGCAAGTCAAACAAGGCAATGGGGAGGAAGCCTAAAGGTTGAAAAAAGTAAACTAGGGCTTCTCAAGTGACTAGTAACCAAAGAACATTAATTTATAAAGATGGAACCAAAGAGAGAGAGTTAGACTCCCAGCTTTCTTTTTGTATTTTAAAGAAGACAATCCCTGTAGGTTCTGCAATTAAAATGTTAGATTCAAATGGTTGCTTGAAGCCTGGGATAGAAGCAGCTGAGCTCACACCCTTCTTCAACCTGTGAAGCCTGATAACACACCACAACTCAATACAAACGTGAGATCAAAATAACATGCTAGTATGCTAAGAAAATTTAATCATGATCAACATTACGTATGTACTGATTACTCATGTCCATCAAGATACTAATCTACTTCGCATAAACAGTCAAATTGAAACTACAAATGATTATTCTACCGTGCCAACAATGGCCTTCTTGAGCTAACAAAATAATTGATCTCATACAAGTATTAAAGAAATAGGGGTTAGAGACAATATCACCTCAACCATTTAGAAAGCTACCACATCCAAGAGCTCATAGCCCACCAAAGTCGAATCTTTATTAACAATTCAAAGCAAATGCTTGATACAATTTTCTCAGAGTAACTCTGCTACAAAAGTCCATCCTAATAGAGCTGAAAGAGCCTCTCTTTATACAATGAGAGAGTGCTAAAACCCTAAAACCAAATCACATAACCTGACCGGCCTGGTCCCATAACCTGAGTTCCAAAACCTAAAAATAGAGCTGGGAGTGAGGGGAGGCCTCCACCTAGGCAAGGCGCCCCCACTCCAACCCTAACACTGCAAACCGAGCCAAAGGAGAGCCCCACGTGTGATGATGCCCCTATTGGAGAGACGGGGTGTGAGCTTGAGGAGAGGCGTCTGTATGTAGGTAGAACCACTTTTTAGGTATGGAAGCAGCCACAACTAGGTTTGGAGAGGCCATTGCAGGTGTAAACTTCAGTCTTCACCTCGATCAAATCATCAGACCAATGAATGCTCTCCATCTTATCAAATTCGGGAGTTTAGCTGGAGATGACACATCTACTAATTGAATATAAATAAATTGCTCACTTAATGCTGACTGAAGCTGAGTTATGATAACTCCAATCATCATAAATGCCCAATGAGATGTCATTTAGCCTTTTATTTCGTTGAATTTGGATTAATTTGGCGAGTTTTAATTTTCTCCAAAATAATCATTTTTTAATAAAAACTCCATTTTTTCCCCAAAAATGACTTTTTTGAGAAAAAAGAGTGTTATGTGTCCAATTGATGATCTGAAAGTTGGATCTGACTGGCTGGCCGATCAAGAATGATTTTTGGCTTAAGGTTAGAGCCTTCAATCATTGAATTCGGGGTCTGGATGACCGACTTATTACAAACGGGATTTTTCTTTTTAATTTATGGAAAAAATAATTAAAAAACTTAGGGAAATAATTAAAAATTAAAAAATTAAAAAAATAATTTTTAACCCGTTCGAAAAATATTTTTTCGAATTTTTTTTAAAGGTCCTATTGACTTAGGACAAGACCATGCTCTACTCTAACAATGCCTAGTAGGTTTATAACACTTAGTTGGTCTCTAATAACTCCCCAAGGCCCAGAATTCAAAATCGAGCATTCCAGCTTTGGAGGAAGCGGGATAAAACCTCGTCAATTATACTCAGCTATAGGCAAAACATAATTGTCAAATTCAAAAAACTCCCTGGAATACCTTAGTTGAGATTCTACGTCTTAGGAGACTGAACCACTAAAAAATACCCTACTAGCACATTTTATTACAAACCCCGCGGAGCCATCGTCAAAATTATTCAAATAAAAAACTGACTAGCCAATATTGGCTAGACATGAAGACGGATCAACTGATACACTGGAATCGGACATTGAACATGTCTGTCAACCGGCGGCTCCTCAGGTAACCCAACTATGGTACAAAAAGTTGGTAACATAATTGACTAATCCAACAGTCATGATTATGTTCTAGACATAAAGTGATCTGACGATGCATCTTCTCCTTGATACTAATGACACTTGATCCTTGTTTTAAAATTTGATTGGTCCATGGCCCCTATTTAGAGAGCATGGATGGTCATTTTTTATTATCAGTTGTAAGAGATTCATATGTAAACTATTTTCCTTTCACATTAATATATTGCCTCAAGTGACTGGATTGGTTGTGGCCCTTTCTTGGTTTAACATTTGATTGGTCCATGGCCCCTACCTATTTAAAGAGCATCGAGGGTCATTTTTTATTATCTGTTGTGAGAGATTCATATGTTAACTATTTTCCTTTTGCATTAATATATTGCCTCAAGTGGTCGGGTTGGTTGTGGCTCTGGATTGTTTATGCTGAAGTTTGTAGTGAGGATAGGTTCTTCTATGTTGGCTTGTGTCCAGAACGTGGATGTATCCTCAAATTGTAACTTTCTTTGTAAAAGTGACCTTTATAATACTTTATGTAGAAGGTCAATTAGCCCTTGGTATTGGATGGCCCATGGTATTTGGGGGTCCATGGTATTGATCCCATGGTATTTACATAAAATGAATGTCATAAAAGGGTATGTGGGTGAGTTAGTGAGATGTATTTAGGGAGTTTGACCAGTGAGTGATTAGATCTAAGAGAGGAATTATTTGAGGCTTTGGAAGGAAATTTGTAGATTTTCTCAAAGGTCTCCACTCGCTTTGAGAAGTTTAGATATTCAACACAACCACAATATTCGCTAATCCAGATAAAATACACTTCTATCTACATTAGAATTTGCAGCACATGAACATCCATACAAATCATAAACCAACAATTACACAAATGACTCAGAATTTATTCTAGAAACACAACTTGGGAAAACCAACTACAAAGGGGCTTTCTTCTCTCTCTCGAGCACAAAGCAAATATAATGAAGAATAAGTACAGTATGAGTTAGATAAACAACATATGAACCTGAAGGGTCAAAGTCCTAGATCTACAGTAGTTGCAATTGCTGCTTTTGGAAAGTGTACCGCTAGAAATACACCCACATGTTGGAAATCTCAAGTCAACTCTAGCAGTCTCTAGTTGTACCTTCTGTCTAACCTCCAAAACCCTAATTTCACTTTTATGCAAAAGATTATGTTGCTGCATTAAAATGCATGCATACACTTTTTCATGCAACTGCAAAAGTGACTTAACTCTCTGCATGTCTAGGCTGCTGGATCCATGCCACCTAGTGGAGTGTATCTCACACTCTACTCACCCGCCTATGCTGATAGAAGTTCCTCCATGCTAGGCAGTCCACATGGAGGACATCTTGAGTTACTGAAAACTTAACACTCCCCGTTAACAAGAGATGTTCGACCACAACTGATGTCCGAATCCAACATGTCCTCTGCTACAACAACTACCATATTTGTCTTGACTACCTCTGCTGCTCTCTGACCTGAAGTACTCAGACCCTCCTCCATCACATTGGTCTTCGAAGGAGCCTCTCACTCTCTCTCTGACCAAGACACTGACCTTAGGCCCAAACTCCCTCTGAATCTCTCTTGCAGCCAATCTCTGAGTCTGCCATCAAGTGGATCCACTGATCGGTACTCGATCTCCACACCCTGAGATGATTCAACTTGCTCTTGAGCTAAATCCATCTCAGTCATCTCATACCAACTCAGTCTCTGACTGGTACTAGTATGAGCATCTTGCTCATCTCTCTGGCCTGTGGGCCGACTCTCCAAAGGTTCATCCAAATTGGGAGTTTCTCGCTCCAATTCCATCTCAGAGTCTGACGAGGACTCTGACAACCACCCAATTGCTCCTGAAGTAGGTCCTCCCCGTACCACATACTCTCCACCAATACTATAACCTATCCACACTGGATCAAATCCCTCTAGATATGTGAAGATCAATTGTCTCTGAAACACCACATAGAATCTTGCATCATCCAATTATCATATTGAGAGAATGCTCACTGTCTGTCTTGGTATGTAAAGAACTCTAGCCACCTCTAGGAGTTCCCCACAATCTAGTAGGAACCTATCCCTTCCTACTCCTTGAATCACATGCTTCGTTCATCATAATCTCTGAAGGTCTACTCAGGAGTGTTCTGAAGGAATATTTAGCTTTATCCCCTGAGTTATGATTTGAAATGAAGTGAGGAGGGATTATGTATATCCTCTCACACTCGCGTTTACACTATAAACATGCGACATTCCAATAAAATGCCAATGTAAAAATATAACATAAGACATGGGAGTAGCTTGGGGGCATTTTCTCCCCTAGTTGACCTAGAATTGCTAAAATAAGTAGAAAGTTCACTTCGAAAGGTGGATTGAGCAAGGTGGATCGCCATGCCCCATCTAACCCCAACAATGCTAGAAATACCTCAACGTTCCCCTTGATAAGCCTATAGGCTTGGTGAGCAAAAGGTGATGTCATGAAGCAAAATAGACCAAGGAAGGAGGGTGCTTTGCTAAAAAGGGGCCAAGATGGGTGCATAAGGTGACCTAAAATGGAGGGCAAGAGCCTCAGAACTGGAACACTGTCACCGGTGTAGAAAACAAAGAAGGGGGCCATGTGACCCAGTGACCCGCCCCTAGGAGCCTTAGACACCAAACCTACGGTTAAAAAACCCCAACAAAGGGCAGTCAACAATGCCATTAAGCCATAGTACTCCTAATGAAAAATCAAAAGGACCGACCATGACCACCCCTCAATAAGTGCTGATAATACCCCTATCCTAGCCCTGACAAAAATGCGACCGCTTTCGTTGGGCAAGCATCTAATGGTGTGCTGGTACTAGTACCACGTAACATAGGGATTACATCTGATACAACATCAAGGGCTGCTCTGTTACAACAAACTCAAGATAGGACTGAAAATAGGAAGCTCAGAAGAGTAAGAAGAAAGATGGGAAGACTGCCTTGAGAACAGGGTATGTCCCTGCATACAACTCAAACTCTTCTTGGGGAAATTTATCTTTAGACTTGCAATTTGACCTTTTGAGATAAGTCCACGACCTGCTGTAGATGTATATTTGTCCAATATTAGCTCTAGATCAACCACCCTTTCATGCAAGTGCACCACCATCAACAAACCACACCAAATTGGAAATTAGCTCTAGGAATACTACTGTATTGGAAGCTGTTACCAACTCCAAACTTCAAACCAAACCACACCACTATGCAACATAACATCTGAAATCCTATTCTATTGCTGCAATGAAGCTCAATGAAATGGGCAGGGTAACCCACTACTTAATCACTAGCTGAAATCACTGGTAATCACAACAACTAGTTATTGTATTCAAAGTACGACATCTCCCAATGTGAACCAAGGGCACATCTCCCAGACTGTGAGAAGCATGAAGCTCTCTAATACAAATGAAAAATGATGAAAAACTCTTTCAAGGAGGTTCTCATACTCATTTTATAAACTTTCGATAGATTTTTTCCCTCCTCTAGAGCCTTCTTTCTTGGAATTCGATCCATTGATGAGTTGGTTGATTCTTTGGTAAGTTACCTTCCATATGGGCCCACTTGTCTTAACAATTGCGCCCTCATTGGATAAACTTAGGACCTATAGCTTTCTTGAGATTCTTGCTTGCTTTCTTGACAATTACTAATCCTTTTTCTACTTGTTTCGTTAGTCAATTATGGAAACTTCTACCTTTCTTGCTTTTCAGTTGCTTTGCTGCTTTTCAACTCCTTTTTCCAGATTCCTTTGAGGGAGATAACTCATAAGGGTCCACCTATCATCATATGCACCCTCTTGGGGCACCTAGACATTTCCAACTCATTAAACAAATAATTAATAATTTAATATTCAAATTTATAGATCTACATCACTTCTTCATGATTTAATTTAATCATGCATAGTTATTGTAGGCTAATTAATTATTTTCATCAAGGGATTATCGAAATTTTGGGGACATGACAGTCCTCCCCTCCCAAAATTGCTTGTCCTCAAGCAAGTGTATATATGGTCGATGAAGAACCGGTACACTTTTCTCACAATACTTTGCAAGGCAACATTTGTAATTCTCTCCCTTGAATAGATGAACCGTTGAATAATCTTGCATTGGTCATCCTTCGCCGTCAACTCAATAATGATTTTGCTTTTGTAATTCTCCATGGCTAATTGAGTCGCAATATGGGGATTGATTATGACCAAGGCATGCAAAATGGCCAATCCTTGAAGCAATAGGAATGATCACACATCCATTTTTGCTCCTAAAGTGGTAGAGGTTGTGGAAGATCAATAAGATGACTCTGCCCTTCTGCATACCTTTGACATATGCTGCACCCTTTTACATACTTCAATCCTTCATGCTTGAGGGATTTCCATGAAAGCCTCTCACTCGCCCTTCTTTGAATCTTCAAGCAACCTGGGTGAGCATATTCAAACAATGTATGATGCCATGACTGCTTTACCCAAGTATATCGTATAGCTTTCAAATTAAAAGAGTGCTTCCATGACATCCTACCATGAACCAAAATGTGACCAACATTAACTAGCACAAGCTTACCAGATTGCTTGTTGTATGCTTTGCTCATGTAAGATGGTGAAGCCATAGGTACACTAGCGAAGCCAATGCTCACACATGAGAATCGAGGACAACCACATTGGCCATAAGGAAAAGTATTCTGCAGAACTCCTCCCTCCAAGCAAAACTGATTATTATGATCAAAGTGGAGATCAATCTTGGGAAGGTACTTAACCTTATGCATCACATCCCTCTCAAGAGATGTCTTTGTCCCACACACTGCTACATGCATCTTCAGACTGAAATAGTTAGGACCAGGAATGATTCCTTCATCCCAAATGATTCTAAGAATTGGGAGGGGTCTTCTACTTCCTTGTTTACAATGCCCAATGTCAACATAGAGAGCCTCATGAGGACTCCCAAACCACCAAGCAAGAAGACAATAATTACATCTACCATATTGTTTCCTATGCAGGAAGCTAGACCACTGCTCAATATGGATAGACTTTTTGAAACGAAGGCTGGCTCAACCTCCTGGATCCCACTGAACATGGTGCATCCTCTCAAACTCTAATGCCATCAAGAACAATCTGTCACTCCATGAAATGCCAGGATCCCATTGCTTATGGAACAGTCCACTAAACATCTTGATCACCTAGAACAATGTGTCATTCCAAATGATGCCAAGATCCCATAACCATATTGGAAGCCCATCATTTCCAATGCTCTTGAAAACACCTGCCATTAGATCCAACACTGTTTGGACCTCTTCATGTGCAAGCTGAGTTCTTGCATGCATTGTTTCATTTCACATTCCACGAATGCAAGCTGATTTGCTTTCGTAGGGTGATTTGAAATCTCTATGAGTCTTCATATTTGTAATGGATTCACCATCCAATCCATGAGTGAATAAACACCCAGGTTTGCTTATCCAAATGGGATGTGATCAAACATCTCCTTTGGAGCAAAGTCCTCTTCCCATAATGGCTACTCATGAGGTGTTTCATTCAAGGAATACATGTCAAACAATCCCCTACCAACGCAAGCAAGTCTTGTGCATCCTTGAACCTCCACTTCAATGATGTACTTGTATACACAATTGTTAGATAAACAAATACCACTGCTTACAGACTTAAATACTATGTCCTCAACTATCTCTCCCATAGCTAAGTCCTCTAGTATGCCCTTCTGCATATCAACACGTGTTTGGCCGAAATATTCTACATCTTTGCTCTTCATAAGCACTTGCAAATCTGAATTTTCCTCATGTTCAATATCCACATGAATTTTGGTTATCATAGATTTTGTAGTTGCCTCGATAAGGTAATCCTATACAGGACGACAGAGGGGATAGGCAACTAATGCTTTGACCTATGAAAACCCTTGCCCCAAAAGATGGATGGTTGTCACGTCGGTTAGGGATTCTTTTGCTGTATGCCACTAGAGAAGCCGAAGCGACAAAGGGGGAGACCTGAATGAATCCTTAAAGGAAAGATCCAACACAAATCACCAGATCAGACTCTTGACGGAGAATACGTAAGGTGAGTGTCTGAAACCCTAGATTCAAGGATGAGCCACAAATTAAGGATACCTGAGTAGGGTGGTTATTCTAGACTGGAAATGTTACTCAAGTGATAGTATCAGGTGGCTTATGAAGATTCAAATCAGAATTAGGATTTTAGTTTGTTGGTTCAAATGATCAAACTCGGACCCGGGTTGATTTAAGCAGATAATTGAGAAATCCCCAGGATGTAGTTGATATGGACAATTATGGCTTCCTGCATACTAACTTGGATGAATGATTTGTTGATTTTCTGAGTAGCATCGAGAGCCCTTCTCTTCGGAGAATGGGACCACCTGGTCCGAGACCACGGTGAAGACTCAACCCAGTGTTGAGTGACCATTCTGTTGAATGGTAGATGTCTAGTTCGGGACCATGATATAAACCCAGATTTGCCCTAGGTAGACTCAACCTTGCGTTAAGTAGACATCTGGTCTGGGACCACGATGTAGACCAGTCTGGGACTGGTAGAATCAGCTTAGTTTTGAGTAGCCTTTCTTTGGGAGAATGAAGACACTTTAAGCCCTAGACTGGGTCAGGGCATGTGTGTGGCACTTTGACCCTTGATCTATGGGCTTGGTGTGCTTCTCCAAGGATTAGCTACCCTTGGTTAAGTTACCCTAGTACCAGATCTAGGTGTCACACAGTGTGTGAGATAAAAGCATTAATAACTCTCTTGGTTTATGATGATGTACTTTTGAAATAAAAAAGTACCACAGGTAATGTGACCATAGGGGCACTTGGTAAAAGGCCAAAGTCAAAATTCAAAAGAAATAAAGACTTTTTGTACCACAGGAAAATGACCACAGGTGGAAGACAAAATTAAATAAGGACTTCTTATAAAAGTCAAAGGAAAAAAATAAAAGTACCTTTTTGGTAAAAGTGAAAGTGAAATTAGGAAAAGAATAAAAATATTATTATTTTTTATCTTTCCTAAGCATTAATAACTCTCTTGGTTTATGATGATGTACTTTTGAAATAAAAAAGTACCACAGGTAATGTGACCATAGGGGCACTTGGTAAAAGGCCAAAGTCAAAAGTCAAAAGAAATAAAGACTTTTTGTACCACAGGAAAATGACCACAGGTGGAAGACAAAATTAAATAAGGACTTCTTATAAAAGTCAAAGGAAAAAAATAGAATTCCCTTTTTGGTAAAAGTGAAAGTCAAATTAGGAAAAGAATAAAAATATTATTATTTTTTATCTTTCCTAATCTTGTCCACCTAAAAGGACCACAGGTGGAAAACCAAATTAAATAAGGACTTCTTATAGAAGTCGAAGGAAAAAAATAAAGTACATTTTTGGTAAAAGTGAAAGTGAAATTAGGAAAAGAATAAAAATATTATTATTTGTATCTTTCCTAATCTTGTCTACCTAAAAGGACCACAGGTGGAAAACAAAATTAAATAAGGACTTCTTATAAAAGTCAAAGGAAAAAAATAAAAGTACGTTTTTGGTAAAAGTGAAAGTGAAATTAGGAAAAGAATAAAAATATTATTATTTTTATTTTAACTAATCTTGTCCACTTATAGGTGAACAAAGGCTATAAAAGAAGATCAAGCCTTCTCATTTGTCACACACACTTTTGCTCTCACATGTGAAGAAGACTATCGTATGTACAAACCCTCAGCTGGGGTTTTATCAGCAAAGTCCATCTTTAACATTTTAGCACAACCATCTTTAACATTCCATTTTTTGGGTAGTTTTCAGCAGTCTGATATTTTTGGGCAGTTTTCAGTAGTCTGATATTTTTAGGCAGTTTTCAGCAGTCTGATATTTTTGGGCAGTTTTCAACAGTCTGATATTTTCAGGTAGTTTTCAGCAGTCTGATATTTTCGGGCAGGAGAGAAAATCTCAGTTTTTCTGAGAAAGCCCTAAATTGGTAATTTTCTGTAATTCCGGAAATTGTGGGTAAAATTATCAGTCTGATTTTTACTGATGGATTTTATAGTTAATGTGGTCAAAATCCAGATCTGGATTTGAGGAACTTTTTGAAGAATTTCTTAAGCCATCTTATTTACAAGATGAGCTATTAATGCTTTTGGGGTTTTTGTCTTTTGAAGGTTTCCCCAGTGAAAAATAGTGTCCATGTGTGCTGATGTGATGAATGTGTTTTTACTGCACTGCTGATCTATTTATGTTTATCTGCAAATTTTTAAAGTTTATGCTAATGCTGAAAATTCAACATGATTTGACAGTGAGAAATACGGGAAACTAGTTGACTGCTTAAGGAAGGGCGTTTTCTACCAGACTGAAACCAGTGCCTGCAGATGGGTAGAGGAATCCAAGCTTGACGTTTTTTAGGGAGGGGGTTTTTCAGTGTAACAAAAATCAGATCGTGAAAATTGCAGATTCCCAGTGCAATTTGGTCCAGTGATTTTTCCTACTTCTAAATGAGGGGTTTCCAGTTAAATTAATGGACACTGCATAAAGAAATTGAATGAGAGAGAAATTACCTGTGAGACGTACCTGTATTGTGCAGGTGACCTCATAACTGATGAAGAATGTTACCTCCTTGATTAAATGAACATTTTCGGAGAGAATCTTGGTGTCGTTAAGCCTCAGTCAATCACCCAAGCGCCCTCTTCAACCTGCCCAATTAGAGAACATTCAGAAGATTAGACAAATGAACAGGTAGAATAAGGAAAAGACAGGAAGCAAAATTGATTAAGAAAGAAATACTCCTTGATCCAAACACCCAAGAGCCGGGCAAATGGTGAGTTGCTCCACAGAAGCACCCTCTCTCTCCTAGCGCGCCTCCTTCCCTACAGATGAAATGGGTAAAGAAAAAGATGCAAGATATATCTTGAAACAAGCTCAGTACAGACGAGTAGCAATGCCAATCGTCAGATCATCGACTCATTTACAAAATACACAGAGAGTAATCCCAGACAAAATCTTCTATTCAATATTCTGGTGCCAAAGCTCATGAATACAATTGGGGGGTCACCTCTCCTAAATTGTTTGAGAGTGTGCCCACATTCTAACCAACTATCATCCGATGGTCGATATTAAGATATCTCTAACGGTGGAGATAAAAAATACAAAGATCAATACATGGATCATGTGACTGAGTCAACCAAGGGTGCGCACTTTGCTCAAGAACGCCTATCCTAGGTGAAAGTCACGATATAATATAAAGTGTGACATAATAATACATGAGAGGGGGTCAGTAGGGGCTTAATTCACTCTAGGCCCCTTTACAACTTCAAATCATACGATATAACAATGAAATACATCATTAGACAGGTAGAGGGGCCCCCCCTTGGGGGCATTTCCTCAATGGCTGAACCAAAATAAAATAATCCAGACATCATCTGACTGAAAATTGCTGGAGGACTATCCGGGATGCTGAGACACATCATTTGTCAAAATTCCAACCCATTTGCTTGACCCAAGTGGCCAAATCGTTTTTTTCAGTGAATTCTCTAGTTCATTTTTTGCTGGTACATCCTTTGAAATTGATAAAAATCACCATAAATATGCTTAGGAATAAACTGGGGCAAACTGACTGCTCTGGAGACATTGAAGAATGATATAAGTGACTAGTCATACCCCCTGGAACATTATATTGCTCTAGGAGAACCAAACATATTGCCATCTGTAATAAAATTTGATCATTTTGGCCAATAATTAAGTGATAATAATCACTTATCACGAGAACTGGGGCCAAACTCTCAAAAGTGAAACCGCAGTATTGGTCCTGGGCATATTTGGAACAAATATAGACCATGTTGTTTTCTGAGTCACTGCCTTGGGAATTGTGCTTGACTTGGTCAACTGGGTTGACCAGGTCAAAGTACCCAAACTGAAGGTGAGACACTGCATCAATATGATCCTGTAAGCATCCAGGGTAAGAAATGCTTCAATGGTGTATATCAAAACCAAGTTTAAATCAAGTTATTCATAATCATGGTGACAAATAATAATAATAATAATAGTAAGATATACCTGTGCTTTTGAAGAATCTAAAAACTTTTTGGAAATCTGCTTGTTCATGCCATACTTACAAAGTGTAATCAATGTGTTACTGTTGGGTGAGGATGGAAAACAAAGGCTAAGGCAAAGGGTAATGACTTTAGACTGAATTTGACTTTGTGATCTATCCGAATAATGACAAGTACACACAACCAAAGTGACATATGCATGACAGATAAACAATAGGGAATGGTGGTGTCTCACAAGTGGATGAGTTGATTTGAAAAGTGTCCGTTCAACTTTAACAACATGTCTACGACTCACATCCAAGCTAAAGATCAAGTTCAACGATGATCTTTTCTAGGACCCTTGCATTGAGTACACAAGAAACTGTAGTGAAGAGATCCTAGGGGACACTTAGAATTTGCTGTCCCTTAGTGCATCTCACATCAAAACCCACAGGCTATGTGAGGAATTAATCATTACATTTCAATAATATGGCCAACAGTCTTTTAGATTTAGGATTTAATTATCCAATGCTTTATTTAGGCCTTTCACAATTTCACTTCATAGCCCTTTTTGATTTGTGTCTAAAGACAGTTTGCAACTTTATTTGTGGGCTTGCTTTCTCATAATATATAGCATATAACGCATAATGCATGTAATGATAGTAGACACATTGCTTCAAGTTTTAGCTGACAACTCTTCGAGCAACTAGGGGGAATATCCACAGTCAAGATCGAGCATCGGGGGAAACCAGACAGAGAGGTGAAGGCTTCAAAACCCAACTCTCCTAAGTTCAGGGACCAACACCAATGCGTTCTCTTGGTGCAGAAGGATCAAGGCGTTGACAAGTTTTGTTGCACAACTCAGAGCCGAGACACAAAACAACATGGGATCCATCATCCATAGAGGTCAAAGTGGGGAAAAGATCTTCAATCTTACGAGTCTCAAACAGTCTAAGTCATAGGACAAGTTTACAATGGATGAAATTGGATGGACGGGGACAAATGATACATGCAACCAACCTAGCACCAAGGTTTACTATTTGTATATGCATGACATGAGCAATAGTCTTCACATCAAGTCCCTTGATTAGTCATAACACAAGTTAATGCAATAGTACATATAAGCATAGGTCACTATTATCATCCTAACATGACAATCATAGGTGTTTGACATACATCATAGAGCAAATCAAACCAAAGAAGCGTATAGCTGATCTCACCATATATACCTTTCTCCAATTGATAAGCCCCTCTATAACTGTGTGTACCAACTCTGATCTGCTGCTCTGCCCTGTTACCACCTAAGTTGTACTTAGTGGTTTTTTATCAAGTGAGCCTGGTGAACCGGACAAGGGTAACTTGTTCGGACTTCAGTCTTACTTCTGGGAAGCTTTGTTATACTATATCACATGTTCGTACCCCATGGGGGAATTGTAATAAATGTTCTAGCATGATAGTGTCTGTAAAAGACTCGGTCTCTTAGACTTTATTTGTTAATCCGATCAGCCCAGGGTGTTTTTTCCCTTGGTTATTATTGGTTGTTGAATAAACGACTGATAATTTCTGAGTTTTTCACTCCATACCTCCAAAGTTGGGGTGGTTGGCTTGGCATTTAGGCCTATTGAGGTTATTAGAGTCTATGTGTCAATGTATAAACATGCTAGGCATCATGGTCGAGTCATATGAACATGTCTAAGTCCCCCTAGGTTTTTTCAACTTTTTATTTTTTTTAGTTTTTTCAGTGTTTTTTATTAAGATTTAATTTTTCCAAAACTTAGGCTATTTTTTAATAGTTTAATTGGAAAAATTGATTTTGTAATAAAAGTGGGCCAAATAATTAGTTTCAGTCATGTAGGTGCTCATTTTCAAGCTAAGAGCACCATGTAAACCCATGGACCCACTATTTCCTAGTTTTGAGTGATTTTCCATCACGTAGGTTAGAAAGCCCCAAAAATCAATTATTGATTATTTTAATTAATAAATTGATGAATAATGGAGCAAATCCAGAATCATAGATCAGTGGATTCTCAGCCGATTTGATTGAAATCAGTCAGATCTGAACCAGATTGACTGGATCTGACAAATCCTTGACTGAAGGAGGTGATCAAATTAGATCCAGAGTTGATCTTCAGCATCCTTTATGGGGAATTTCGTCCTCCCTCTCTCCTCCACACGTTTTGGCTCATCTAGATGAGTTTTGGTGGATGCTTCAGTCAACAGGTTGAGGTGTCAGTCAGATCAGCTCTTCGATTGACAATTGCACTCAGTGAGACTCAGATCTGGCTCAGTTCAGCTTCAGATCTGCATTGATTGACTCTCCATCAGCTAATTTGGTCTATCTCCTTGGGATTTGTGCCCCCCTGGGCTGGATCTCTTAGTTTTTGTATATATCCAAACATAAACCTCCTTTTCCAAGCTAGTTAGAACTGAGATTGAGGTGCTGCTGTTATTGTACTGTTGTTATTGTTCATTTGAAATAAAGAGAAGCTTTGGAGGCAAGTGTTATGCCATTGTATGTGTGGATGATCATTGCCATTTTTTACTGAGGTAACCTGTATCTATGTTCATAATTTGCTGATTGCTTGTGGATTTATTGCTAAGATTGATAATAAGCTTATTATAATCTTGATACGAAAGGTGCTTTTCAATAAGTTTATTGGCCATCTCTTTCCTTTGATGCATGTTTAGAGATCTAGATTCAACATGTTTTATAAGTTTATATGCATGTTATTCTGAGTCTCTATGTATGTACTAATCGAATCTCACAAGTATTTCGGCAAGTTTTCTGATTTCAGCTGAGCTGCAGGTTCCTAGATTGGAGAGGATGTTGATCTAATTTGCTTCTTCATTCTCTCCAAAACCTTCCAAAGGCATAGTCCCTCGACATTCCACCAGAACGCTCCACGGTGGATCTTCAAAGCTACCAGCATTTCTCTCCTCCTCTTCCTCTTTCAAAATCAATTCTTTTACCTGGTTACTTTGTTCACAGCTTTGATATTGTTTAGATCTATTATCTCAAAGTAAATTTAACATAGATCTATCTTCTTAAAGCCCATAATCTAGATCTTGTTCTTAAAATGTTTCATAAGCATTCTAGATCTAGTTTTAGGGAAATCGTCCTTTTTGCATGGAATTTTAAAGAGAATTTGTAGCTTGCATTCATTAGATTTCTGTTTTTTGTTATAAAAGATAAATCTAGCAATCAGTGCACATCATATTGGCTGCCTAAAAGGCAAGCCAAGATCCCAAGGAAAGCTTGCTCTCCTTGGTTCCTTTTTTACCTTTTTTAACTAGTTTTTGAGCAGCAGTTTTTACCTTGGTTAAAAGTAAGCGGACCCAAAGGTACTTTCAGAGTGCTTTGGAGAATATTTCAGTCTAATAAGCTTGCTGGTTTTTAGTAGGTATAACAAAAGAGAGGAGGAGCTGCTGTTCGAAAGTGACTTTTGGGCCTTCTGAACCCCCCCAGGGGTCTCCCTTTTTGACTGAATTCTTTAATTTTTGCACTTTGTAAGCTCTTGGTTTCATTCTGTATAAGAATCAAGAGGCATCATATCAGTTTGCTAATATTGTAACCGCTGGTAATAAAAATAATTTTGAATAGGCTCTTTCGAGCCCATTCCCCATCCCCCCTGGGGGGATTTGCGTCCGTGTCATTTTTTTGCTTTTCGTTTATCTTCTTTCAATTGAGTGTAGTACTAATCTGCAGGGTAGTATACTTTGATTTAAAATCAATTCCATATTCCATTTCTATTGGTTTCAAAGTAACTTTAATACTTACCCCACGAGCCTCCTTTTGAGCCAAAAGGTGAAGAAAGGTTTGTGGTAGTCTAATTAGAAAATTGTGGTTTGCTTATCTTTTTATGTTTCATTTGCTATCATCATTTGTTTCAGTAACCATAATAAAATCAACCCCTCCTTGATTCCCCGATTTAGGTCCACTTGGACCGAAAGAGGTTCTTGGAGGGTTTTCTTTTTAACAAGAACATTCATCTCAAAATTTACTAAAATTGACAAGACTCCGGTGTGTATGCTCTGCACTTGGCTGCGGTTTGTCCGATCAAACAAGCTATATCAAAAGCACTTGAGTGACTAGTATAATTAGGATTCATTTTCCCAAATTGACAAACCATCAGGTGAAAATCCAACACCTAGATCAAACCATTACGGTGGCAAAATACCCAAAGGAAGCGGGAACTTTTGAAAAGTGACCTCGAGGTGCCGATCTCTGTCACACCCTAACGGGTGCGTTATGAAGAATAGCCCCAGAGACTCCATTCAGCCCACATATTCCTTGCGGGTAGCCGTGAAGGTTTAGTTTTGGACATACTCCAAGTACTCTCGGGTATATCTGGAGTCCACCCCTTAGCCTAATTTTAATCAACTCGGAATAAAAGTAGCTCGGATTAAAATAAAAGATAAGTCTGTATGCTGCGTCATGGTATCCCAGCTGCAAAATGTATATGTGATAACAGGTTCCTCCTTCAAACCCAATGTGTTTCTTGCCATGTGCACATGATAATTTTCCATGCATGATGGAGGATGTGGTCTACTCAACTCCTTGCAAAGCTGATCAATCTGCTTTCTTGATTCTTGAAGGGCTTCCTAAGTGCTCTTCAAAGTATCGGTAGTGGCCTCCAACTCACTAGTGAGCCTTTCTGATTCTTCTTCATCCTCCTTTAGTGAATGGTAGTACATCTCTGCAAACCAGAGAAGTTGATTATGATATGAGAGTAGGTTCGAGTAACTCTCTTTCATCTTATCCACTGCTTCTCTAAGTGCTTTGAACTCTTCCAAGAAAGATTCTCCTTGCAAATCATCGCTTGAAGCTTTCCAACAGTTGCCTATTGGCAAGGCATTGGTATCTACAAATCTCTTTAAGGCTTCCATGAGCTTCTCTTGGTCCTCCTTTAGTGATCCACTTAAATGATGTGCCTCACAAAGAAGATCCTCCATGTTACACTGCACCTTTACCGACCACACCTTCAGATATGCGCCAGGGAGAGAGGCCATTTTTTTGATTAAATGGGGTGTTATTCAGCAGTGGTGGTCATGGTTGGGCCCTTTGGTCCTTCCTTTAGGAGTACTATGGCATAATAGCATTGTTGACTGCGCTTTGTTAGGGTTTTTAGCCCTAGGGTTTGTGTCCGTGGCTCTTGGGGGTTGATCACTGGGTCACATGACCCCACATTTGTTTCCTTGCACCGGTGACCTTTCTTTCAGCTGTGAGACCTTCTTCTCTCTTCATAGTGACCTCAAACACCTTCCTAGTCTCTCTGCACATTGGCGCCCTCTCTCTTTGGGCTGTTTTGATGATGACGTCATTCTCTCCACTAGGCCGTATTGCCATTTTTGGGGGGGGTGAGGGATTATAAACACTTTTGGGGTTAGATGAGGCATGACACCTCACCCCCTGCACACTCCAGCCTTTCGTTCGAATTGATTTGCTTATTTTAGGCCATTGTTGTCATTCTGGGTAGTCTCTTGGGGAAAATTCCCCAAGTTACCAATAAGCTGGATTATTTTATATTATTTTTGTTATAATTTTGTGTTGACATTTTATAATTTAGAATTGACATTTTAAAGGCATGTCTGCTTGGTTATTTTTGTAAAGTGAGTGTGAGAAGGCTATAAATAAGACTCTCCTCAATTCATTTAAACATAAGAAAAGTTGGATAAAACATAATGCAATTATTCTACCCTAGTTAGGGCTCTTCAGCAGTGATGTGCACCTCTTTCTTGAGGAAGACGATTTTATGGGTTTGAAGGCAATTTCTTGATCTATCTAGGCAATTACTTGCACAAGGAGGTATCTAGGGATTTTCTTGATCTCTCTTTGTTAAATGTTAATGAATGATGCATGTTCATAGATTAAATGGTAGCCATTAGAGCTGCATTTTGTCTTGGCTAGGTCATTTTATCAGCCTTTAGCCACCTTGGTTCAATAAGTACGTCCATTGTAGGAGCCTTTCTAGGGTTAGAGCCTTAGTTGTTTAGTTTGTTGCTAAACCTAGGACATGCTTCTTAAAGGAAGGCTGGTCACATCCTTAGATGCCCTAGTGTTAGGATAGAACCTAGAGCCCTTGTCCCAAAATCTTCTTTTCTTTGGAAAAAAGCCTAACATCTGGGTGAAGTTAGGTTGCATCTTTTGATAGATTAGGGTTAGTTTAGGTTAGTGTTAGGCTGTATACTCACTCCAAAGACGTCAAAACAATCCTCCTCCTCTCCCTTCCAAACCTCGCCTCACCACTCTTCTTCGTCGCCTCCCTTCACTCATCCTTGTCCAACCCTCGACCTCCTTTTTTTCCTTGTCTTTCACCCTCAGCTTCCTTCCTAAGGTCCAAAATAGACATGAGCTAGCCTTCTCCATGGCTCGACCTGCTCTTTTGCGCACCGACCAGGCCTCGACTTGCCTTTCTCTGCGTTTGGTCCTTCCGACTTGGGTTGTTTCCACCCTCACCTTCCTTCTCCAAGGCCTCTGCGTCCCTTTTCTATCCTTGGCCTACCCCTTTTGGGCTTGTCCTACTAGTGACAACCCTTTCGGTGGCTATCATAGCCCTTGACTGCCGTTACAGTCACCCTATTCTAGGTCTAAAATACATTGCAAACCTTCCTTGTCGCTCTTGACAATGTTGTTACCTACACATGACAAACAAGCTGTTAGTTAAAGGGTAAATTGATAATAGATAATATATATATTGCTGTATAAACTATTTTATGTTGTTACTTTAGTCTTCATTGGAAAACATTTGCTGTACAATATCTTTGTCATGCTTGGACTGTCTAACTGCTAACTGGTAAAGGCATTGGAAGGTGAGTAATATTCACTTTTGGATGATATATACTGATGTTACATAACGAATGCCATTACAGTTTTTATTGTTCATTGGCATGCCATACTTATATTAATCTTGCACATTGATCTAGGAACAAAGAATCATTCTCATCAAAGAATAATCAACAAATACTCATGAAATGGTGTTAATCGGAACCAGAATGGTTTTCTCTTCGTATATTCAATAAACAATGAATAGTTACAATAACAATGTCAAGCAATAGCTTGAATCCATGAGGAATTCGAATACCTAAGGAGGCAATTCAAATTCAATGAGTGAGTCTAGCTTAACTGACTCTTAGCCATTCAATCACACTCATTTAACCACTTGACCAAAACCCTAATTGACTCACCAAAACCTAACTGAAGTCGGAGTGCTATAAATGACTGAATCTCAACTGAAGGAGATCAAACACATGTCATAGCAAGCCAACCATCAAGTGCTAGTGCTCCATGACTTCAATGAACCTCGATGAGGTTAACTGAAGCTGAACTGATCATCAGAAGTAGGTGAAGGCGCCCCTGTTGACTCCAGATCATTAAATAATAATAAATAATCATTAAATAATATATTTAATGAGAGGAGGCACCTTAACTGACTAGTTGAACTGATTGTAACCATCAGTTAGCAATTAGGTGCATTAATATCACTCAGATCACCCCCGGAGTGTTCCAGTTAGCCTCCTTGATTGTAGGAGAAGGCTAAGTTAGCCTCCTTGACTGTAGGTAGGCGTGGGTGTGATTGGATGATGGCAATTAATGCTCCACTGATGTCAATTAATGTCAATTATACTTAGGATAGTGGTTTAACTAGGCCAATTTGACCAAAAAGAGTGTATGATGGTAAATGTCTCCAACAACTTATGCACCCTTTTTGTATGTCAAAGCATTGTACATGAATGGTTAATTTCTTTGAACCAGTGGATTCAGTGGAAGCAAGGTTTCTCTTGATCTCTTCTACTTGAATTAGATGATAATAATTGAGGCAACATATGAGAACCTTATAGTTATATATCATATGGCACTGGTCACTAACAATTTGCATAGGAGATATATTGTTGTCTAGTGTCTTGCAGAAGGGCTCCCCCCTTGGAGGTTTTGTCTCTTCAAAGTGGTTTTGGAAGAGTGACGAAGGTGATAGTGGTCACTTCTTCCTTACATTGCTTGTCGGTGGCTAGCACTGATAGTTCATCCGGTGACAAGTAAGCTAGATGATATGTCATCTGCTTACGAATTATGGATGAATATATTGGACTTTTCATACATTCCAGTATATCCACATTAGTATGTCATTAAAGATGATGGGAAAGTGCTTTTTCGATTATTTCATGAATATAAGTATCATGCAACAACACACATCTGGGAATTCATGCAGTTTCTCCAATGAAGCGATATCGTACATGAAGACTTCAAGATGAAGTTTTTATTGTCATCTCTCAACTTAGAATACAACCCATGTGTCAAGAATTGGTATGAAGGATTTCCTCCTAAAACTTCTTCTTCACTCAGGCAATTGATCGATGCATTCAGTAAGGATTGGGATTACAATATGGATGAGCATGTAAGAAAGGTCATGAGCAACCATATGTGGGAAGAGATATTGAGAAATATCTTGAAACAAGATTTTCCTAATGAAGAAATCAACGAGGATACTCCTTTTGAATTGAAAGATCCTGATAACCCGACAGATTTGGAAATGAAAATAGTTTTCACTCCTCTTAATTTCTCAAACATTCTAGGGCATTAAGATGAATTATCAAAGAGATTCTAGCATGCCTTCAAGGGTGACCATGATAATGTCGTACACCATGTTGAATGGTTTATAACTTTAGCTTCAAAGTATGCTATTTAAAAAAAAGATGCTTACTTGAGATCATTTGTTCTTCAGCTGAGAGGAAAGGATCTTGTTTGGTTCCGTGGGCCTAGACAATGGAACAATGTCGTCTTTTGCGGAATTGGTAGAAACATTATGTAGCTATTGGGATGCAGGGCGATGAAATAAATGGATGCCTCATGTTGAGTATGCAAGGAACTTGTTTAGTAAGGAGATCCGAAACGAAAATTAGGTTGAAGAAGCTATTATTCACTATCTAACTAATGAAATCTCGAGCAGAGTATTCGAAGACGAAGTCCTTCATGCAGAAGAATATGATTGTGATCATACATACGAAGACGAAGAAGTCCTATTTGAAGAAGTTGAAGATCAGAAGGAAAGGGTGAGTTCTCCTTGCCAACACACAACAATTTCTTATGACATCTCATATTTTTTGGAACATAATAACAAAACTATCGAGGACGCTGATTATTAGACATTTATGGGTCCGCCTCTCTATGATTCTTTAAGACCAAGTAGTGTTTCTTCCGAGCTTTTCAATGATGAATGCTTTGAAGAAGAAGTCAATAAAATTTTCTCCCCATTCAAAGAAGAAGTTGATGAAGTTAATATGGATTAGCTTGAGCGAGAATTTGACATTGTTTGGGTTGAAGAACTCTTGATATCTTTGGTGATATGGATTCTACTCAGTTGTATTTATCCATCATGGGGAGTAGGGAAGCATGTTATTTAGAAAATTCTGTTGCAGATATTCAGTCTACGATGAGCACAAATTATCATTCTCAATTGTGTTCCTCAAGAAGTGTTGAAGAAGTTGTTCAACTCGCTCTATCCTATATCGGTAAGTGCTTAATGATGCATTTCAACAAGACCGAGACAGGTAGGTGGGAAGGTATGATTTTCACCCCTCATTTCATAACATTTATTGTTTATCTTTTCGTTTGAAGCATGAAGGGACCCCATATCTTTGGTGATATGGATTCAACTCAGTTGTATTTATCCATCATGGGGCGTAGGGAAGCATGTTATTCAGAAAATTCCGTTGCAGATATTCAGTCTACGATGAGCACAAATTATCATTCCCAATTGTGTTCCTCAAGAAGTGTTGAAGAAGTTGTTCAACTCGCTCTATCCTATATCGGTAAGTCCTTGATGATGCATTTCAACAAGACCGAGACAGGTAGGTGGGAAGGTATGATTTTCACCCCTCATTTCATAACATTTATTGTTTATCTTTTTGTTTGAAGCATGAAGGGATGGATTATATACCTAGCGATTTCAAAATTTCAAGGATTATTTAGGATACTAACACAATCACTATAAAGATGAGTAATATACTTGTGTGTCCAAAGAAATGCTTAAGTAAATGCAGGGACAAATTGTGGTTAACATATGAAGACTTGCAAGGTCCACCTTTACTAATGACCTCTTATGTTCAAAATCATTCGACCAGTTTCAGGCAAAATGTTTTTAGAATGCAGATGTATGATGATGGTTTCCCATACATAAGTCTAATAGAACCATGGGTAAATGAAGCTTGTGAGAGTAATCAAGATATCATCAATGAAATCTTATCATGGATTGTGTATCTAAAGACGAAGGTAAGAGAGCAGGTATGAATTGCCTTGTAATGTCCTCTTTTAATTAAATCACGAGAGACACCTGTTAACCTATTTTATTCCAGTAGGTTCGAGCGGGTATTAAAGAAATGAGAATAACTGAGGACTAATATCACTAGGAGCAAAAAGGAACATCAATTCAGTATTATTAAGTCATCAGAATAGTAAAGAAGGCCATCATAGTTAATATCATAAAGCATGCAAGCCTTATTTCATCAGTCTTAATGTCAATGAGAAATTAGAATTGCGTGCATGCAAAAGTAATGTGCAAGCCCTAAAAGTGACTTGCAAACCCTAAAAGTACATGCTAAAGCTATATAAGAAGGGTCATTGAACTAAAGGGATTATCCATGATTATTATTGTTGAGTTTGGTTTTTAGAGCAGCAACAGCAAGTGCAACAGCAACAGTTGGGGTTGGAGACGAAGGTCTTTAGCTAACAAGGGGTTTCGACAGTGAAATCTATTTGCCCTAATCACCTCAGGGTAGAAAATGCAGGTGTATCATTAGTATTCATCATATTCACTCATCTTCAGTGATCCAACACAGAGAGAAGATTTATTTGCAGGTCCACGTTTTGCAGCTGGGGGAATAGCTGGAAATCCTTAGAAGAATTCACTGGGACCCAGTATCTTAGCTTTTCCTCCGCATGTCATCATTATCTTTCTCAGCAAACTCACCACACTGCATTGTGTGATTATCAGTTCCTTGTTGGCATATCTGGAGGAGTTAGCAACACAAACATGAGAGGGGAACATGAGCACCTGAGGGGAAGATCAATTTGCTAGGTGGCTTAGAGGAGGCAAAATCTCTGCATGTGCCCTCCAATCTCTCTGCAGGGTATAGACCATCATCCCGACAAAGTCTTCGCAGCAAGAAACTTCTCCTTTTCAGAAACATCAATATGATCAGAAGAGGGCACACTTGTAGCTAGGTGTGAAATAGAGGAGAGGTGCACTATATTTTCGGTAAACACTACATGCATCTTATCTCTAGAGGACTATCAACTTAATTATCAGTGGTATGTGTATATCTTCTTACTGAAAGTCTCTACCCTATAATCTCTATAGATTAGCTATGTTTTAGGGCCATTTGGCACAACACTTTTGCATGCACATTTTATTCAGCTTTTTGCACATCATTGAGTGTATGAACAAACAACATAGTAGCAAAGTACAATAGAATATCAGTTGGGATATTACAGTGGTACCAGAGCATGTTCCTTGCCAGTTGTGGGCTTAAACATGAAAAGTAAATGAATCCAGAAGAAGATAATTTTCTAACTTATAGCAGGAGGAAAAGTAGATACATCGCGGAGCAGGAATTTGAAGATATTCAGTTAGAGGACACCAATCAAGACATGGACCCAACATGTATACACACTAACAGAGGAAAGGGAACAGGAGAAGAGGAAGACAGGTTGGAATTTCGTAACTTGGTTAGTGGATTGAATGATCTAGCTAAAAGGCAGAAAGAAATATTGCATTCCATAAATAGGTCGGCTCTTAAGCCAGAACCGGGTCATAGCAATATATCTCTTTCATCGGTGGATAGAGGATCTTCCAATAGTAGCGGGAAACATGCATACACTAAGATGCACAACACTCCACACATATACAACAAACCATTCAGACCTACTATGCCTCACTTTCTGGAGAATGCTGTTGCAGGACCAATCATGCCAGCAGAACCTAGTGAACCATTTGGGGCTTATCAACAGGAATACAGGGATTTGGGAGATGAGTTCCATTCAACCATGGTTTCTCAGATTTTTGCAACATGAAAAGCAGGAACATGCCAAGAGGGTTCAATAGAGCATTCAATTAGAATTTTGAGTTTCAGTGCACATTGGGGAGACTAACTATTCCCAACTTTGATTGGACATCCAGTTGTTCAGCCAAGATTTGGGTACAGAAGTTGGACACCTACTTCAAACTTGACCCCATAACAGAGGCAGATGCAAGCAAGTTGGCTACTTTACATTTAGACGGGGAAGCACATGAGTGGTGGTAGCACGGACTGGCGACATTGGGTCACGACACTATCAC
Source organism: Pseudotsuga menziesii (assembly GCA_001517045.1). Lineage (NCBI taxonomy): Eukaryota > Viridiplantae > Streptophyta > Pinopsida > Pinales > Pinaceae > Pseudotsuga > Pseudotsuga menziesii. The sequence continues at coordinate 513,300 of LPNX010645603.1, forward strand.
TTCCTATAGTGACTTCACACAGAGGCTCATGGAGCGCTTTGATAAGGACCCAGAGATTCATTCCAGGGATCTTGCTCATCTCAAGCAGATAGGCAGCACAGAGACCTTCATATCCGAGTTCCAGAGAGTTGCAGTTATGGTATCTGACATATCAGAGAGTCGATTGATTTTGCTATTTACGAAGGCACTAATCGAGCCACTCCACGGATGGGTGAAGGCTTACAAGCCAATTGCTTTGCAAGATGCTATCAGTAGGACTCAGAATCTACAAGATTTTGTGCCAGAAATCAAGCTTCCACAAAAACCTACCAACCTTCCAGAAAACAAGGAAAAGCCTACCAATCTTTTGGACAACAAGGAGAAGATAATCCCACAGAAGGAATGGTTGAACGAGGACACACGACGAGATTTGAGAAGGAAGACTTATGTTTCAATTGTAAAGACCCTTGGGTGCCCGGCCATAGGTGTATGGGTAAAGGGAAGGTACACCTCATCGAAGTACTTCCAGATAGCAGTGAGGAAGATGAGTTGGAGCAGAAACCGGATGGAGATCTATATAGTACAGAATTGGAACAATTGCCACAGAGAGCCATTATTGCTACACTCACAGGACTCCCCACCTTTCATATTATCAGTATCAGGGGAAGTAGCCAGGGACAACGTGCCATTGCTTTGATAGATGGTGGGGCCACCCACAACTTTATATATGCTTCTTGGGTAGAGAGGAAAAGATTTCCCATCGAGGACTTTGAGGGCTTTACCGTTGCCATGGATGGGAATCACAGGATGAAATGCATATAGAGGATACCTTAGTTACAGGTACAGCTTGGGAATGATACATTGGTGGACGACTTTTATGTGGTAGATGTGCCAGACACGAGCATTGTTTTGGGAGTACAATGGTTGTACTCAATTGGGAAATACTCAACCAATTACCAAACATTAGAGATGGAGTTCCTGGAACCATATAGGAAAAGGGTAGTCCTAAGGGGAATGCCCAATGAAGCTTCAGCGTCAGCCACAACAAAGGGAATGACCGCCATATTCAGGCATGAGGACAAGACTCGCACGAGAAAATGATTAATTCTAGCACATAACACTTCAAGGAAGAACCAACGGTATGAAAAAGGATTTCCAGGTAGACCTACAGACAAAAGTATGATGCGCCCTAGGGAATTCAGATGAGGATCCAAGTCTAGGATGTTCAATTCTCACATGTGCCCAAGAAGATACAGGGAGGGAATACAGAGCATGGTTGAGAAGAAACAAAAAATCGAAGAAAAAGAAGAACCACCTAGTAGTGGAATAAACTTGTTGCTAAAAATGGACAAGAAGAGACGGGGATAGGTAATTCAGTATATTTTCGGAGATTGCTCGAGGACAAGCAAGTTCGAGCGGGAAGGACTGTAATGTCCTCTTTTAATTAAATCACCTGAGGAACCCGTTAACCTATTTTATTCCCATAGGTTCGAGCGGGTATTAAAGAAAAGGGAATAACTGAGGACTAATATCACTAGGAGCAGAAAGGAACATCAATTCAATATTATTAATTCAAGAGGATAGTAAAGAAAGCCATTGGAGTAATATCATTTAGCATGCGGAGCATGCAGGTCTCATTTCTTTAGTCTTAAAAGTCAACATCGAATTATAATTGCATGCATGCAAAAGTGCAGCGTAAACCCTAAAAGTCCATGCTAAATCTATTTAAGAAGGGTTATTGGACCAAAGGGGGCATCTATTATTATTATTGTTGATTTGGAGTTTTTGAGCAGCAGCACAACGTGCAGCAACAACAGTTGGGGTTGAAGACGATGTCTTCAGCTAATGAGGGTTCGACAATGCAACTATCCGCCCTAATGTTTTTCAAGATAGACCATCTAGGTTTATCAACGACATTCACCTTATACATCAGTGTTTAGTGATCCAGCACACTTAGAAGTATTATTTGCAGGTTCACGTTTTGCAGCTGGGAAATAGCTGGGAAACCCCAGCAGGATTCACTGGAACCCTAAAACCTCCTCATGTTAGCTTCCTCTTTCTCGGCAGGCTCATCCCACGACATAAAGTGATTATCAGTTTCCAGTTTGCTTATCCAGGGCAGTTATTAACATATTAGTGAGGAAAGGGGCGCGATCACCAACGAGGTAAACGAATTCTCTAGGGCACTTAGAGGAGGCCAAATCTCTGCATTTGGCATTCCATCTCTCTGGCAAGCGAAGACCAACGGTCCTCAAAGTTTTGGCAGCATTTGACCATCCCTCCATGAAAAACATCACCTTCTTCCTGAGGAGGGAACATGTGTGTAGCTGGGCGTCAATCTCATAGGAGGAGCACTACCATCCAGCTCTCGTGCATGCATCATATTTCTGGAGGACTCACAACATTGTTATCAGTGGTAAATGTTTACCTTCTTCCTGCAAATCTTTGCCATAGTTCAGCTATAATTTAGGGCTATTGGCACGACACCTTGCGTGCACCTTTAAATTCAATATTCTTGCACGACTTGATTGTACAAGCAAGCCCTAGAATAGCAGTGTTCCATGGGGACACGCCTCCCAGGGTCGGGGGCTCGCCCCCTGCGTTTCCCATGCCTCGGGGGCTGGGGGGCTCCATGTGAAACGTTTCCTGGCGCCCCCTTTTCTCAGAAACGTGGGGAAACGCACAATTTTGGAGCTCCTTGATGGGGGGCTTCTACATGCCTCCCCCCGAAAATGGGGGGCTCCCACACTTTTAAGGACCAAAATAAAAACGAATTTTAATTTAAAAGAAAACGTAATTACTAACCTAACTTACCTCTTTCTAACCTATTCGGACCTTCACCTTCAAATTTTATCCCGCGGTTTCATTTTCCTCTGAACGGTCTGTGAGCACCAAGTGAAATTTTTTTTGCAGGGCCCGTGGTTTCGTGAGAAGTGGCTACAAACAGTGGGCCGTGAGCAATGAGTGGTAGCAGTGGCCCGTGAGCACTAATTGTGGCCTCCGAGCAGTGGCCCGCGAGCATTTGCTAGCTCGTGAGAAGAGTAAACCAAAGCCGACAAGTGACAAAGTTCAAACCCCTGAGCATTTGGCATTTGCTGGCCCATGAGAAGAGAAAACCAGAGCTCGTGAGCAGTGAGAGGAGAAACCGGAACCCTCAAAGTCAAACCTGTTTTATGGTTTTAATTTTGAAACTTTTATGAGCAACTGTGGATTGTTTCAGCCTTCAGGCTTCAGCCTGTGAGCAGTGGAACATGACATTAGCAGTCGTGGACGGTAATTTACTAATTTCTGCAGAGTGCTAGGTTCAGCCCAAGTCAATGTTTTTTACATTTGTCACTTGTGAGTCGTGACCCTTGGATGCTTGTGAGTCGTGACCCTTGGATGCTCTATCGACTACGCAGACACCGGTGTGCACTATGGACTGAGGACTCTTGGAGGTGGAGGTATGTATCAGTGTGGACTGAGGACTCGTGGAGGTGGAGGTATGTATCAGTGATTCAGTATAATACATTTCCTGTTATTAATTTTTTAAAATTTTAATTTTCCTGTTAGTTTTTTAATTTTTTTTTCTTTCATTTTGTGCATGTTTCAGTTTGAGCTTTGAGCTCTTTTTATAAATTTTTCCTGTTAGTTTTTATTTTGTACAGTTAGAGCTTTGAGCTCTGTTTTTTATTTTTATTTTTATATTTTATAAATTTATTATTTATCCATAAAAATATTAAATTTAATTGACAATTACTAAATGTTTTAGCAAATTTTTTAGTTTTTAACTTTTTTTTTAAAGTTTTGCATGGGTATTTAATTATCTTATCAACCATGAACATTTTGTCATTTTTTGAGATTATAGGTTGCCAAAATTTGTTACTCATAAAACCATAAAAATTAATTTAATAATTTATCTGTTGTTACTTGTTTATGTTTATGATTCGATGTTGTTATGGAAGATGTGCATGTATTTAAATTTTAAAATAGCCATTATGAACTGAATATCATGTTTACATTGCACAAAGATGAATTTTAATTTAGCATGTATTTATTTTTAATATATTGAGAGATGCCCCCCTATGTTAAAACTTAAATACCCCGACGCCTCCCCACCCCCCTTCTCTCCAAAATACCCCAAAATTTGGGGGTGTCTCTACACGTCCCCAATGTGCATTTCCCCGCTCCCGTGCCCCCCCGTCCCGGAAACTTGGTGGAACACTGTAGAATAGTAAAATAGTAGAATATCAGTATTTGGGATATTACACTTTGCATGCTTGTGTTCTATATACTTGGGGGTATTTTTAATGCTCATATATTGTTGGGGCCTCCTAGAGCTAAATCCCCTAGCACATTTTCATGGTCTAACACTTGGTTGATGGTTTATTGACGACTTATACCCCTCTTATGGTGAAGTGATCCCCCTTTTCACACTTTATGGATGCTACACATGGGGTTAAATGCACATTTTCTTGGGTGCTCCCCTACTAATTGATGATGTGGAGCAATCTCCCTAGTTTGTGGGGCTTGTTATGGACTGATAGCTTCATGAAATTCACTACACGGGTGAATCGGATAAGATACATGGCACATGGATCTATTTTGATACAAGGATTTACTGATTTTCAATGTGTTTGAAATAAATAATCCTAAAATAGGATATTACAAACACAGTGGATAGTTAACAGTATATTTATAACCTAGTTGTTTAAACCTTCTATGATTTTGTCTTTCCTGCATAATCATTTTTTTATTGTTTTCTTCTGATCAGAGTGTGTTTGTTGTTTGTTGATTCTTTTGGAAAGGTTGCCCAATCAAGGGATTTCTTCAAAATCTTAAGAAATATGATAATATTCATTTATGTACTATCACAAGAGGCTGTCTAGATGATCTCTTTGAATTCTAAACATTTTGTTGGTTGTCGTTACCAATATAAAAGAATGCTGACGATTTTAGAAAATCTGACTTGCTACTTTCTATTCATGTATTCGTAATATGTGCATGGTTTCAGGGCAGAAATTGAAGGCAGATGAGTGTGAAAATGTTATACAGGATCTCAAAAAACAAGCTAGCCTTGTTACAGCAAATATTGGAAAACTGAAGCGCCAGATTTCTGCCAAGGTCAGGAAATTCTTATGAAGAGTTGATTAACCAACACCTTATGCTGTGATTTCAGTCACTTGAATCCTTTTTTAATGCATTGTTGGTTCTCATTCTTAAAACAAATTATAGTAGATATTTTATTTCAAAATGCAGTTTGGCTGTTTTGTCTTACAGGAAACACAAATTGAACAGCTAAAATCTCGAAAGCAGGAGGTACTAGAGAACTGTGAATTGGAACAGATAAAACTTCCTACCATAACAGATCCAATGGAAATCGATTCATCAGGACCTAGTTTCCCAACAACAAATTTTGATTACTCAAAACTCAGCAGATCTCATCAACAGGTCGAGCCTAGTTTCACTCCCCTGTTTTCATATTCCATTTAGTTCACATGGTTCTGAATATAAGTCAATCTTGGATATTGGTCTGTGTTTATTTTCTATTGATTTTCAGGTTACTTGTTCTGCAGGATATGAGGCCAGCTGACAGAGAGAAACTTGAAACAGAATTTAAAAATAAAATGGATTCCATGACATCAGAAATTGAGAGAACAGCACCCAATTTAAAAGCTTTGGATCAATATGAGGCTCTGCGTGAAAAGGAAAGAGAAGTAATTGAAGAGTTTGAAGCAGCTAGGAGAGAAGAGAAGGAAATAACTGACAAATATAATTCTGTGAAACAGAAAAGGTTTTAACCTTTATGCTTTGTCCTTATTACAACTGGAATCTAGAAACTGTGTAAACATCTTTAACAATTTAATAGTGGTGTTTTCCATATTTGTTCCTTTGTGTCTTATGCCAAACTTACTGTTGATCTTGTAGAAATGCTATAAAAAGTGACTAGACTTTAAATTTTTGGGTACTTGTGGCCTTTTCTGATTAATCTTTATTGGCTACAGATATGAAACATTCATGGATGCATTCAACCACATATCTACAAATATTGATAAGATCTATAAACAGCTAACTCAGAGTAATACACATCCTTTTGGTGGAACGGCATATCTGAGCCTGGAAAATGAAGATGACCCTTTTTTGCACGGTATCAAGTACACAGCTATGCCTCCAACAAAGCGCTTCAGGGAAATGGAACAATTATCTGGAGGGGAAAAGACTGTTGCAGCTCTTGCTTTATTGTTTGCAATTCATAGGTTTGCCAATGGACTCAGATGTGCTTTATATGTTTATGATATCATTTGAAATGATCAAAACACTTTGTATCTGAATTATGGACTGTTGGATATCTACAGTTTCAGGCCTTCGCCATTTTTTGTTCTGGATGAAGTAGACGCAGCATTGGACAATTTGAATGTTGCTAAAGTTGCATCTTTCATCAGATTGAAATCTCGTGATGAGAACAAGGATCAAGATAAAGATGGTGTTGGATTTCAAAGTATAGTGATCTCTTTGAAAGATAATTTCTATGTTAAAGCTGACGCATTGGTGGGTGTTTATAGGGATTCTGAAAGAAGGTACAAAAATGCAATAAACCTGAATCTGTGGTAAGACTATTGATATGACTATGAACTAATTTTCTTCTTGTTTGTGTGATGCAGCTGTTCCAGAACTCTAACATTTGACCTCAGCAAGTATGGTGATTCATAAACTATTGCTAACGGTATTGACATTTCTCAATGTAGTTTGAATGTAACTTTTTGAATGACAGGTAATATGCATATTGTGAAAGTAGTTTTTCATTGAAATTCCATGCAAATTGTAGTGTATATTTATCAAATTTCATCACATAGAAATTGGTTTGTGCATGCAAGATTGAAATTGAATTTACCTAATTGATTGATTATACACTCAGTTCTGTCCTGATAGATTACATTTATGAATATGGGATCGATTTTACCCTTTTGATGATATTTTCATTTGGCTGACTGCATTATAGAGAAATAACATCATTATAAGTGATCAAAATTGTTCTTATCTAGAAGGATAATTAAAGTGTCCCTTCTGCCTCATCACTTGGCTTAATTTTTTCCCTTCAATTGAATATTCATAATATATTTATTTTTGAATGAACTTTGCTAATTTGTATGGGGCCAATAGGATTAGTGATGCTGATTTCAACATGGGTAATGGGATTTGTTCAGCGTCTTGTAATTTTCAAGGGGACAATGTTAGATAAGATAATTTTATTGAAGTTCCAACCAATGAACAAAACGATAGGTCAATGGGACTAGGATGTACAAACAATGATACTAAGTTTTCGCAGTGCACTGTGCTACTTTGAAACATAAAGAACAAAATAGATATGAGAAATAGGTACCATATCAAAAACAAAAACAAAGAGGTAGATGAGATAAGATAATCTTATTATTGTCCAACAAATGACCAAGAGAAAGGTCAATTGAACTAGAGACAGCCAATGTTTAATAGATTATGGAAGTCTTTAGAAGTCTCCTAGATCTACTCAATGACAACAGGGTGAGATGGAGGAGAGAGTGAGGAGAGAGTATATGTCACCGCGTCAGTTATGGAGAAGGTGCCATTACATTGTTGGATGTTGTTTGGCGAATGCATGTGGCTGAGACAAATTGGTTGGGTAAATTAGGGAAGAGCACAGGAGTCACAAGCAGAGACACTCTTAATATTTTGAGGCTCGAAGGAAAAAGTCTTGTTATATGGTTGTGGTCTTGATTGGACTGTTGATTAGGTCAAGGTTACATGGATTGTGGGTGCAATTGGAATCGACAGAATAATTTGGTGTGGGTATGACATTCAACCGGAAATTAGGAATTGAGGAATCAGAGCCCTAACCCTAAGAATTATCTGAAATGGAAGACAGTCATTCAAAAAGAATTAAACAATTAATAATCTTTTTTTAATTCGTTCTGAATCACTGTCTTCCATCTCAGATAATTCTTAGGGTAATAAACATTCTAAAGAAATCTTTCTTGACTTGCAACTCTGCATATCATAAACATGCATTTCTTAAGCATAAATGTTTAATTGTGGGAAAAACATCAATAACCAATATTAAACCAGGAATTAAAAGCTTTCTTGCCTGCTAGATGGCCATCATAAAAAAACGACAATAAATGCTTTGTCCATAAATGTTAGCATATCCATGTGACAAATTGTGCATATATCTTACTTTTCAATTATGCCTAATGATGTTCATTATGAAATCTAACAAGCTCATGTTGTCCCATTTATGTTTATATGCTTTATCATTGTTGTATTAATAAGCTAACTTTTATTAATATAAAGACCATGTACAACAGTTAGCTTTCCATAGACGCATCGGCTACACTGTACAACAGTATGGATCTATGTTAGTATCTATGTGGTCCCTTGCTATCTAATATAAATAGAGAATGGCTCTTTTTGTTTTTATTAACCCATTGAAAAATTACATCTGCAAAGTAACTTGAAGCAAACAGTCAGGAGTGTAATGTTAAGAGTTTTTGATTCAGGTGTTGCAGATTTGCTGAAATTTGATTTAAATCTGAAATCTGGGCCACAATTCTGTGACAAAAAACAGATCCACTTATATTGGAAATGGATTCTATCCAAAAAAAAATAAAAACTGAAGAAGTCGTTATGGATCCAAGATTCCCTGATTCCAAGAGGATTTTGGTGTGGATGCTGGGTGCCTGAAGGAAAATCTAGTAATTGTGGATTAGGTCCATGTTGAGAACAAGTACTGCTTTGTGTCCTTGCGGGGATGAGTCAAGCAACTGCAAAGCAAGAAGTTGTACATGGTCTCAGTTATCTAGTACTGGCTATGTCAGACAATGTATTTGCTTGTTGCTTAGTGTCATGGAGTGTTGAAGTAGTTTTAAAGAAAGATGCAATTAATTTGATAGGACAGGGTTTGGAAGAATGTTGCATGGTTTTCCCTCTTAGAGCCACCACCTCACACATGTAAAGAACTAAACACCTTTGTTCAGGATAGCATATGAAAGTGGAACAGAACCCCCTTGATTCACAAAACAAAAAATGATATATTTTTGGATCTCCTAATAGATGGGACACTTGAAGATCGAATGTTCCTCAAACTCTTCATCTTGCATATGTAACACTTAGCATATCCTCTCTAGTGGGATGCAATTATCGAACTCAATCTAAAGTTCATGAAAACATAGATTGAACTATTTGAAAGGAAACACGAGGTCATTAAACCCGTGATATTGAGTACAATTGAGGTGGTTGATAAAAGCCTAAAGAAGGGAAATCCGAGTAGCTTGCATGTGTTGTTGATAACAATCTTTCGTAACATTATTGTTGATCAGCTATTTCAGGGTCAGAAAAGCATTCACTGTAATAGTCACTGTGATTAGTTTGAAATGTTTGATACTTTTAGTCTGCATACAAGGTGACACTACCTCAGCAGTCTCTCAAATGGCTTGTTTAATATTGGTGTAGGCCCATGTAAATCCGGATCTCATAAGAACATTGAGTTCGCAATGAGCAAAAGTTATATATCTTAAATTCAATATATGATAGCTTTGCCATTTGTGTAAACTCAAGATATGCATCCTCATGCTTTGTAATGTCAAGGTGCATATCAAACTTAGGATTAAATGGGCCTTCACTATTCTTCATATTCAATGATCTTAATGCATTGTTTAGATTCAATTCACCATTACACAAGTATTGATGGATCGCTTGACCCCCACTGTTGCTACATAGTGCCTTTCTTTTCCTAGTGCAAAATCCCCAAACTTGAATATGGGGATCATTTTCTACCATCATGATAATGTGACCTTTTGGTTGCTCCAAAAGTGGTTTCTCCTAGATAGGCGAGTGCTTCATCTGATGTGGATGGCTTGTGGTCCCCTAGTGACTTTGTTGTAGCTTGGTTGAATTTACATTTGGAGAGCTTAATGGTTGTATGCTTTCCTTGGGCATTGTTAGAACATGAAAAAAACCGTGGAAGATTTTGGGATTTTTCCACATCTTTGATTCATGTGCAGTTGGTTAATAGATACCAAATATAAGGGGTATATTTAAGTGTCAGAATAAATTGAGGCAAAGGTGCTTAGTGACCAAGATGAGGCTCTAAATTATAAGCAACCATGACCACAGGGTAAGATTAAGGCCCTAAATTGATGGGGAGAATGATCAAATCACAAGTGATAAAGATAGAGAAGAAGCATTTCGACTATGGAAAGAAACACAGGATTTAAACTAAAACGCGTGCATTGGAAATGCAATATCACAATATGATGTGTTGATCATTCGTGTGTTTCGGCTAGTCAAGTAGATTGGGAAAACCATCAATAGCAATTGCCAAAACCACTGTTCGACAGGGTCACGTTTAAGGTCAAGTCATGTGACAACTAAGTAACATGGACAAAGGAAGATGATACATGTGGCCATACGGCCAACATTTCATATGTTGGTATGGTGCTTGTCATCACATATACTGATTAAAAGTTGACACATGGGTCAACAATAAATGCAAGAATTTCAAAATTTTAAATTTAAACAATAAGTCATTTTGAAAAATCAGAGTTGAGGTTGACACATTGAAGCTGTTAAAATGACAAAGAATGCCGGAGTTGACTAGCTTCCAATGAGTAATTCTCAATTACTTTGTCCTCTTTCTATTTTTTCAAAAAATTTCCCTATTTTCCAAAAAGAGAAATGGCTATTGTAGAAAGCTCTCAATTACTTGAAACCATTAAGAAACCAAATACAAACGATGATAACCTTGTGGATAGACAGGGAGACCTTTTCAATCCTGTTTTATCAATTACAGAATTCTACAAGTCCATTTTTGTTGCAGAAAGAAGGTTCAAATAAGTTCATGATATATTGTCACTTCTGGGAAACAAAACTGGCCTTAGGTGTTGTTGTTGTAGTAGTAGCTATGTGAGGATCATCTTCATAGGTCGACCTTGAAAGAAAAACAAAAGTTATCCCAAAAAGAAAGAAATAATAATAATAAAACGTAATTTATGATTATTAAAAGACAAGTTAGTCCCAATGTACAAGACAAGTCGACCCCTATTAAAAGTCACTCAAAACAGTTTAAATAGAGGGGTGCCTCCTCTCATTTGACAAACTATAACTTGAGCACAGTAACACAAATTTGCCTCTTCTAGAGATGTTCGCTACTGCAACTTGGGGAGGAGTTTTATGGGGTTCTCCAATCTTGGAGAAGTTTCTCTTTGTTTTGTTGGGTTTGTGCTACTACAATTTGGAAGTACTTCTATCTCTGAACGATTTATCTCTCTTGGAAGGGCAAGCTTGGGGGTGCAATTATTTGTCTATGGTTGGGAGAAGATCCCAGATCATCATGGTCAAATGATTTGCACACATTGTTTTTGTGCTTTGATATTCTTCTAGTGATATTGTGTTATGAATAAAATAATAATAATAATAATAATAATAATAATAAACATCAACATATATATATATATATATATAGAGAGAGAGAGAGAGAGAGAGAGAGAGAGAGAGAGAGAGAGAGAGAATAATAATAACAACAAAGAATAAAAATATAAAAATATAATATTAATTAGTGAAATGGTGTAACTCTTTATGAAGAGTTGCATTAGACACTCTTTAAACATTTAGAAATATGAGAAAGTCTATCTTGTAAAAGATCATATTTATTTTATCATTTTTTATATATATTCATGGATTATTTGTATTTTCGAGAAGTTCCAGTAAACGGTTTTTTTACTGTTACAGTGGTATCAGAGCGAAGTTAGGATTCTTGTTTCTAGGGGTTCCCTAAAAAATAGGACATTGTCCTTAAAAAAATAAATAAAAAATAAAAAAGAGGTAAAAGTAACCACCCACCTCCACCCCCTCCAAAAAAAAAGGTAAAAGTGAAACCACACGTGGTTTCTTAATAAATGGGTTTGGGTTTGAATATAAAAGTGCATAAAAATTACTACCAAAAAACAAGTGAGATTTGAACTTAGGTGGGGAAGGTAACACTCATTCCTCTCAACCACCCAATCTACTGGCATTTTACAAAGCTTAAGGGGAAATAAAAATCTAGAAGTGCATAATAATTGCTACTATGAAGCAAGTCAGATTTGAACTTAGGTGGGGAAGGTAACATTCATTCTTTCCAACCACCCAATCTACTGGCATTTAACAAACTATTGGAAAAAAAAGAGATACTGTCGTTGGTAAGGATGAAGAAATTACTTGTTTGAAGAATCATAGTCAAGACTTTATTGCACAGGTGAAGAAATTAAAAAGGGAAAAAAGATCGCAAGAAGAAATCCAAGAGAAATTCCACCAAAAGGAAGTGGATCTCCATAATGAATTCAATAAGAATCTATTAGAAAAAAATGAAGAAAATTATAGCTTAAAAAGTTTGAATCAAGAGTTGATTGAACAAATAAAAAAAATTAAAAAATGAGAAGTCAGAAAAATCCTTAGAATTATTATCAACCAGTAAATTGCGAGAATCACAAAAAAATGAAGTTTTTACAAGGATTCCACAAACGACTAGAATGCCTTATCGTCACCCAAATCACAAAAGTCGATATAGGGAACATCAAAGTAAAACAGAAAATAAACATAGTTCTTATAGACAAACCAACTACAACCTTGAAAATGAACAAAAGCAACATTGACAACTTTTGTGGAAGCCTAAATTAAGAAGTTTTGTACGAGCAGTTGATTATCAAACAATTCCAATGAAGATAGATTTGGGATGGATCATTTCCCAAAAAATGCAACACATTAGTTCAACAATCCGAAGATTATATTACCTAGTTTCATCAAGCATCGTAGTTTCCAAGCTTACAACATCATGAAAAGTCTTTACGAGCAAGACAAAAAAGTCATACAATAAACTATGCTTTGAGGACAAAACATGTTTTTAGGGAAAGGCAATGTTATGAATAAAATAATAATAATAATAATAAACATCAACACACACACACACACATATATAATAGTAATAATAATAATAATGATAACAACAAACAATAATAATATGATAATATAATATTGATTAGTGAAATGTTGTAATTCTTTATGAAGAGTTGCATTAGACATCCTTTAAACAATTATAAATACATGAAAGTCTATTTTGTAAACGATGATATCTATTTTATCAATTTTTATATATATTCATGGATTATTTGTATTTTCGAAAGTGGAAGTTCGTGAAGTTTCAGTAAATGGATTTTTTTTGTTACGTCTTGGTTTTGTAGCTATCAAATTCTAAGATGGTATCAGAGTGGTGCTAGAAGAATTCATTGTCGAAAGCTAGGGCTCCACATTTTGGAGTCTTTCCCACCATAGATCATCTCGAAAGGAGCATAGAGAAACTCACCCTCCTAGGGCGCATCTTTTTGTGGAGGCAAATTTTCGATCAAAGAAGTTTCAATTTTTGACCTATTACTGCCAGGGTCAAGATCTAGGGCTTCCACATTTTTGTTGTTCCCTACATAGTTTTGGACTGATCTTACCTTGCTCCAACTCACCTCAACAAGGCACATCTATTTGTGGATTCAGTTTTTCAAGCCTCCCTACTTCTTCCGTGACCTAGCTCTTGCTAGGGTTGTTGGTCCAGTTTTGTAGTCAAGATGATTGGGTTTATGGTTGAAGATAGGCTTGGTGGGACTTCCAATTTGTGCTCATGGAAGTCTAGGCATCTTCTTATATTAGAAGAAACTGATCTCTTGAAGTTCGTGAATGAGAATGTTCCAGAACCAGAAGACGAAACCAGAAAGGCTCAATGGAGAAAGAATGATGCTAGGGAAAGGATAATCTTGGTAGTTTCAGTGAAGGACCATTTGGTTCATTAGATCTATGAAAGACAACCGCTAGGAAGATGTTTAGAAGCTTGATGAAACTATTCCAAGATAACAATATCAACCCTGCTCTTTCCCTAAGGAATCGACTGTTGAACCTCAAGATGTTAAGATCAAAATTGAAAAATCAACTAAGCACTATTGGAGATCTAGTTTGTTGGGATATTATAAGCTCACTTCATACCTACGATAACATTATTTAATCATTTTTTATTAAATTCGTACCCACTAGCCTAGATAGTTGGCATCTACTTGCACCAATTGGTCAACACTTGCCATATATACCCCAGGAGCGCCTTTATCCTCATTCTCGTTAGATCCTGCAAACTTTATTAATTGTTAGAATTAGTAACTGCGCCTTCCTGTAGATTCTGTCTTTATAATGCTTTTATTTTGCTTTTCAGCCGATAAGGTAAAGCTAGTCAACTAAGAAACTGCTATCTTTTGTTGCCAACCCATCCTCCATGATTTTCTCTCCATATTCCATGATTAGCATGTTTTTCCATCATTCATGACAACTCACTCATGGTTCAACCAATTCGTGAGGTCCTTGACAGATTTAGAAAGTGCTTTAGCCACTTATGAGGGTTTATCATATTGAGTAAGTCAGCTTTATGAGCTAGCATGAGTTGTCTCCTAAGAAACTCGGATTCACCTATGAAGGATGTATTATTTAATGTACACTATGTTTATTAATAATACATGCAAAGATATTGGATCATTATTCAGTTCTCTTATATTCAGTCTTACTATTTATATCTCTATTTTCCTTGTGCATGCTTGTGAGAATTATCTTGTAGCTAGATCTACTTCCTGTGATATCTTCTTAGCTTCAGAGCTTCTATTTCTACATGGTGACATAGCACTCCTACATGGTATCGGAGCCACAAGTAGTCAAGTTTATTTGAGTGCAAGGTTGCTTAAGTTCTACGAAGTCAAGGAGCTATATGTTCTCTCTATCAGAGCGCATCCAGTCTCCTTATCCCTCTCTTAAGAAGAGCTTGTATTGAGCTTACAAGATTTTGTCCTAGTTTTATTTGTGCAAGTTGCAGAGAGTATCTTCTTGAGTTCATCAACATCTCAGTATGGATTATTCTTCAGTTATGATCGTGACTTCCTTCAACTATCATTCTATTGTGTATTAAGGGACTCTATAGAGTTTCTATGGCTTTAGAAAATGAACCAAACTTTGTTGTTGAGAAAGCTAAGTAGCATAATAGGTTGGATGAAGCATATGGATTGCTTTGTCTCTCCATATCTCTTGATCTACTCTTTCATCTATATGGTTTGACCACTTCAAACCAAGTATGGAACAAACTTGAGTCTTTAGAGTTCAAGATGAGATAAGAGCGCATCAGTTGGAGACTGAGTTATTCTCATCGAGTCCAAGCAGTTTCGAATCCATTGAGGGTTTCTTTACCAAATTCAAGTCAGTTGTTCTATTGCTTAAGCAATGTGGGGTTGAGAAAAAGAAAGATCGTTGATCCTTTCCATCCCATCAAAATTGTTTCCTGAATACTCAGTTTTTGTGCCTAGTTTTCATGCTACCAGGCTTGTTATTTTGAAGTGGAAAATGCCTTCTTTGAGTATATTCTTTGATTCACTGAAAAATGAGCAAGATAAATTGATCCATATGGGTGCTTTTAGAATCTCCGAGTGCAAGGATCATGCTTTTATAGTTTAAAGGAAACAAGGATGCAAGATCAAAAGAGAAGCAAATTGTGAAAGAGAAGCAACCAAAGTTAGATATTGAAGATGAAAGTTCGAAGCCTACTGATGAAGATTCAATGAAGAAAGTCAAGAAGAAATGAAGTACATCCAAGTGTTCTTATTGTAGCAAGGGATTTCATCTTGAGAATAAATGTTTCAAAAAGAAGATGGGCATCATGGATCATCTACTTGAGAAGCATAACATTGAAGCTCCAGATGAGCTAGAGAAACTCGCTAAATCCTCAAAACACTGTCATAGTGCGTAGTTTCAAGGTTATATCAACTATGGCTTGAGTGCTAGAGTTAAATCCTTTCCTCATATATCTGATATAGATTTACTTTCTGATACATCAGAATAAAAAATGCCAGTTTCTTTCTTTGATAATCCACCTACCAGCCTCCTAGATTCATCTCCCAATGATTCTGTTTTTTCACTAGATCCTGACTTGTCTTTAAGCAACTCTTCCTCACTTCATTCAAATGGTTATAATTCTTATTTATAAGCATATTTGTAGGATGATGTACATGTTATGACGTCATCCATACCGTCTACCATACCTCTGAATACTCCTAAGACTATACAATCCCCAAGTTCACTAGTTGATTCCTCATTGGTTTCTTATGTATTGTTACTTATATCAAATGGTTTTAAGTCTGGTCTATTTTTCACTGGTTGGTTATACATGAGCTTAGCCATCATTGGACTTATCTACACATGTTGGGATTTGTTCTAAACACTTGTGGTTTAGATTTCAAGTCCATTCATCATTCAGATTTTTACACATCAATTTTCCCTAGTTGTCAAGCTTCTCCTACTGCAGTCCCATATCTTAATGGAGACACTAAACCTTCTGTTTTTTCTATCCCATATGATAATATTTTTGATATATGAGTGTCTTTTCAACCTAATATCAAATCTGGGAAGGTGCTACATCAGTTTGAAAGAAAAATATGTGATCCACATCACCATTTTGTATTTATACAAGGAATTGATAGTGTAACTGATTGTCTTATTTTTTGTACTCTTTGAGGAGTATGAACATATCTCTTTTCCTTTTCAGATTATGTTTGCATATCAAAGTTTGTTAGCAACAAGAAGCATTTAGATAATGTTCCTACTTCATCAGATTATGAGATACAAGGAGTCTCTACTATTCCTTCTTGTAGATTCTACGCTTTAGCGCATGATCATGGAGTCTACAAACTTCTTCATCAGGTCTTTCACCAGAAGCAATTCATTCATCTCATTAAAGTGAAGATAATGACAGAATTGAAGACATGTTTCAAATTTTGTGCCTTGTCCTTTCTTGAGGGAGGATTTTCCTCATGTGGTTTTGCTTCCATTCTCAACTTTTCTGGACATGAATAATTGTAAAGGGTGGCCATAGCCTTGTTGTTGGGCCTTATATGTGCCTATATGCACATATATGCACCTATATTTATCTGATTATTTCAAACATATCATCATAAAGTCAAACTTATAAGGGGGTGTTGGGATATTATAAACCCATTTCATACTTAAGATAACAATATTTAACAATATTTTATTAAATTCCTACCCACTAGCCTAGATAGATGGCATCCACTTGCACCACTTGGTGAACCCTTGCCATATATGCCCCAGGAGCGCCTTTATCTTGGTTCTGGCTAGATCCTGCCAACTCTTTGACTCCCATAATTAGTAATTGCGCCTTCCTACAGATTCTGTCTTTATACTGCTTTTATCCTGCTTTTCAGTGAATAAGGTAAAGTTAGTCAACTAGGAGATTGCTATCTTTTGTTGCCAACCCATCCTCCATGATCTTCTCTCCATATTTCATGATTAACATATTTTTCCATCACTCATGACAACTCACTCATGGTTCAACCAATTCATGAGGTATTTGACAGATTTAGAAAGTGCTTTAGCCACCTATGGGGGTTTATCATATGTGGTAAGTCAACTTTATGAGCTACCATGAGTTGTCTCCTAAGCAACTCGAATTTACCTATGAAGGATGTATTATTTAATGTACATTATGCTGATCAATAATACATGGAAATATATTGGATCATTCTTCACTTTTCTTGTATTCAGTTTTACTATTAATCTCTCTATTTTCCTTGTGATGTTGGAATATAATAAACCCACTTATAAAATAATTAATCATTATTTGATTAATTTTCTACTCACTAACTTAGATAGTTGGCATCCACTTGCACCTTAGAGTCAACACTCGCCATCTATATCCTAGGAATTTTATTTCTTATTCTAGGTTGATTTTGACCACTTTATGGCCATCCATAATTGGTAATTGCGCTTTACAGCAGATTCTGCTTTATTCTGCCTTATCTGCTTTATCCTGCTTTTCTGTGGATAAGGTAAAGCTAGTCAACTAGGAAACTGATAGCTTTTGTTGCCAACCCATCATCCATTATTTTCTCTCCATATTCTAGGATTAGCAAGTCTTTCCTTCACTCATCATCACTCCCACATGCTATTGCTAATTCGTGAGGTG
This sequence comes from Pseudotsuga menziesii, assembly GCA_001517045.1. Classification (NCBI taxonomy): domain Eukaryota; kingdom Viridiplantae; phylum Streptophyta; class Pinopsida; order Pinales; family Pinaceae; genus Pseudotsuga; species Pseudotsuga menziesii. The sequence goes on from LPNX010645603.1 coordinate 531,316, forward strand.
CTTGGTAGATTGGGAAAGTGCTTTAGCCAACTATGGGGTTTATCATAATTAGTAACCCTGCTTTATGAGCTAGCTTGAGTTGTCTTCTAGCAACTCCTTTTTCCTTTATAAGGATGTATTACCTATGTAATAATATAAATGATCATTTATTGATCATTCATTAATGTGTGTTCATCAATTCTTCTTCTTCTCTCCTTATGCTAATTCTCTATAATTCTGTGAGGCTAATTGTGTGCTTAGATCCTTAGCCTGTTTATGAAATTCTTTATGCTATAAAGGCTTTAGAATTTCTACATGTGAGTTATTTTGTAGCTAGATCTAGTTCTTATGATTTATTCTTAGCTTCAGAGTTGCTATTACATGGTATTAGAGCTCTCTTCCATAGTCAACGATAAAGAACATGTCATGAATACTCTTAATGGTCCCCCTTTGTCTTGGGAAGCATCTATTTAGAGTCTTGTAGGGCATCCAAAGATGGCTAAGTTTGATTGTATCTGGGCAGTATGTAATCAAGAGAAGACAAGACTTGTAGCGAGAAGCTGGATACATGGCACCCAACACGAAGAAAGTCAATCACTTAGATCTAATGTCAATAAAGGAAAGGGTAAGGGAATGAAGTTTCATAGCATTAGATGAAATTTCAACTCAAAATGGGCCTTTCAACCCTTATTCAAATTCCATGTCATCATGTGTTAGCCAATGAAATTGCTTTAAATTTGAAATACTGTATAGGTCTTAAACAAATTTTTAAAATAAATTTGGGGATAGGTATCATAAAAAAAAACTATTTTTTTTGTTTGTATTTTTGACACATCTCCTTGTGTTTTAGCTCAAATTTCGAGCAGGAGAGCTCCCTGGATGTAGAATTAAATTCTGCATCCAACGAGTACCCACTTTGCATACTTTTAATGGACTCCGCTACCCCAAAATCAAGAAATACTTGAAAAATGTGATGATGAGCTCCTTGGATGCAGAATTAAATTTCGCATTCAATGAGTACCCACTTTGCATACTTTTGATAGACCTCCCTACCCCAAAAACAAGAAATACGTGAAAAACATGATGATGACGTTTGAAAAAACGTGATGATGATGTCATCATCATGTTTTTCAGGTATTTCTTGATTTTGGGGTAGCGGGGTCCATCAAAAGAATGCAGTGTGGGTATTCGTTGGATGCAAAATTTAATTCCGCATCCAATGCGCTCCTGATCGAAATTTGAGTAAAAACACAAGGAGATATGTCGAAAATACGAACAAAAAGGTAAGTTTTTTTTTTCTTCCTCCAAAATTAATAAATATTAGTTTATTATTTTAATTATTATTTTATTATTTTTCTTAAAAGATCCATTTTGAGTTGAAATTTCCTCGAAGGAAAGAAATGCAAGGGTGGAAGATCAAGTCCTACTTTAGATAAGAAGAAGACGAAGGATCTTTCACGTATACATTGCTACAGATGCAATAAACTTGGACAATGTGCCAGAGATTATAGTGATTCAAAGAAGAGGAAGCATGAAGCCTCAACTTCAAATGTTAAAGAAGACAACTCTCTAAAGAAGCCAAAGAATGAGGATCGTACATAGTTCTTTTTCTAGAACTGTCTATGTTGAGTCAATAATATGAAGATCCAGGCGGCGATGGACTTCCAACAAGAAAATGAAGATCAGTGGATTCTCAAAGGAGGTAGTGGGAGCCCACTCACAAAACAATGAAAGATAAGTATATGGATTTACATGCTCTGGTAGATTAGATTTGGTTGTCTTTAGATAGTTTATATGCATATCTATTTTCCTAGATTTAGGAAGTTTGTTGAGCATGTGATATAGTTCTTTTATTGATGTATAATAGGCTCATGTAATATGTGTTATGATTTAGCTCGTAATGTTGCACACCATTTCATTGACCCCTGTTTGATGACATCTCTTTTTGACATGCTTACAGTAGTGCACACTCTTGATGGTATATTATAATGGAGACTGCAAGCATCCAAGTAACTGTCATGTGTGTGTTACGTCAAAGGATTGGTTAAAAGATGCCTACATACTTGGATGAACTATTGTTATTGCATTGAATAAAGTTGATCATGCAATATTGCTAACCATCTGACGGGATTTGACTTGTAGGGAATGTTATGGCCTCCAAGAAAAGGATAATGAAACTTGGTCTGAACGACAAGTGATCTTGTTGATATGCAGATGGATCAGAAGCAGAAAGCCTCTAGAAGCATGACTCTCAACCTAGAAAGAAGGATGACTTACGGTCAAAATAGTTAAGTGGAAGTCTTGACAACATACAAATGAGGACTGAATACATACGTGGACACATCACCCACAAGCCCATATGAACTCATGCAGAGATTTGCGATTTAAAGCGGAAGGTTTCAATGGATGTCGGTCTCTCTTCGACGAGTATGGAAAGCAATTTATTTCCAGTTAGAGTCATGATAGATGGATTTTGGAGGACAAAAGTTACTTAGCCAATTTTTGAGGAGACAAAGGGAGTTAGTCCTTTGTTAGAAAGTGGCAACAAGGGAGGTCTTCTATCATTGCATATGTCCTTGCATGCTAGAAGACATAAAGCAAGAAGCCAAATGTATTAATGTGATTTTCCTAACTTTAGACTTAGGAAAGTACATTAAATGATCTAATTATTAATTGACTCAATGGAGTTACTTTTATAAAGTGAAAAGTGAAAATACTTTAAGTGATGGCTAATCTAATCTTGGCCATTGATCTCACCAAAGATCTCATCCATTGATCCATACTGATGGTTAGGGTTTTCGCTTGGCCATTGAGTTAAAAGAAGATTTGGTGCAGAGGAAACACACTCAGACAAATAAAGTAGGTGGAGGAAGAAGTTTGAAGTTTGCAGAGAAATAGAGGAGCACTTAACTGGAGGATTTGTCGACTGATCAAGTAGTGCACAAAGCCGTACGAGATCACTGAGAGAGAGATCATATGCATCAAGCAGAGTCCATACATCAACCATATAGATTTTGTACTATTGATGCAGGAGGTCGTACCGCTGCATAGGGAGGCAATACTGATTTGTTGGGTTTGCTCAATGATTCACAGAGGTTCTATTTTGCCAGGCTGGGTGAATTGATCTGCTGGATTGTAATTGTTCTATATGTTCATAATAAAATTTCTTATTTTGACTGCTGCACCGATTTTCCCATCTTGGGTTTTTCGGGGGGTTCCATACCCTAAATTTTTGTGTCTATATTGATGTGATTATTGTTATATGTTTCTCAGTATTTATTTTCCACTGCATTACTAGTAGAGAAACTCATGTGTGGTTATCAGTAAAAATTAAAAATATACTGGGTAGCTCAAGATTGAGTTTTAAGGAAATTTACATGGCATTAGAGCTCTATTGAGCTAAATCTGAGAAACATCAGCAGTATTGATAGATCAAGTGCAGATCTATTGAAGACACAAACCTAGAATTCAGATCTAGGGTTTGACATGTACACTTCACTATGGTCGTACAGTTGAGAGTTGAAAATAGACTCCAAGGGGTTTAGAACTTTCCTACTTGGAAAGAAAAGATGACGAGGACCCTGGATGTTAGTGATGTAGAGGAGCACATTAACTACACGAAGGTTGCGCTCACAGATTCGACAGAGTTTGCAAGGTGGAAGATGTTAGATTCCAGAGCTATGTTGATCATCTTGGATGGGTTGAAGGACCGCATATTCCCTCACCTTTTCGGGAAGAAAACTGCATTGGAAAGGTGGAATGGTTTGGAAGGACTTTACTAGAGCTTGAATGAAAACCAAAAGATGGTGTTGAAGGAGAGGTTACACAGTACCAAGATGGCCAAGGGTGAAGGAGTGGTGCCTTATCTCATAAGGCTCGCACAGATTAGAGACGAGCTTGGAGCAGTTGGCTCTGAGGTTGAGGATGAAGAGCTAGTTTAGATAGCTCTCAATGGATTTTCTAAGCAATGTGACACCTTTGTAAAAGGTGTAGTTGCTAGGGAGAAACTCCTTGACTGACAGAGATTGTGGGCTAATTTTGTGCAGGAGGAGACCTGCCATTCGAGGAATTTCGAGGTCTAAAAGGGGCCTCCAAACAAAAAAGGTACTATCAAAATCAACTTTAAAAGAACCAATCACATTCCAGAGAATGACATCATCTATTATAGTTGAGGTGGCATTGCTTGAATTAAAGGTACTTACTTGACGATTTCTAAATGGTGGATGTAAACCCATAGTTTACTATACTCATAATGGAAAAAATAGCCATACCTTACTTTTGAATATAATATTTATATACTTTGTACTTTTAAGTACTTATAAAATAAAATGCTTTAAAATAATTTCATATATAATAAATTTTTAATATAAAACCTATTATTAAAAGCAACATTAAAATTTAAGGTCAAAATTTTATGACAGAGATACTTCATATAATGAATATTCATTATGTAGTACTTCATATTATAGTATATATATTATATAATATATTATATAAATGAAAATTTAAATATATTATAATATATTATATAATAATAAAAATACGAATCATTCAAACTTCGTTTCATGATTCAAATTTTCGTTTAAAAGTGAGTATTTTGGTATGATGAATATGTGATAGTACTAAATTTATATAAAATATTGATTAAATATTGACTAAGTTAAGAGGCAATTATAAAATATTATTTAAATTTTAATATATATATATATATATTTGGTTATGAAAGAATAGAATATAATATTGTTATAAATAAATAATTTATTAATTTATATATTTATGATAAATAAATGTTGATATAAATTTAAAGTTTAAAATTTAAATGTGTGTAGTTTTAACATTTAGTTAAATTAAACTAAATAATAAACTAAATAATATTAACTATATTTAATTGTATTTAATATTTGATTATTTAAATTTATATTTATAATTACAAATATAAGTTTAAATTATTTAATAAATATTAATTAAATTGGGTTTATATATATATATATATATAAACTTTAACTTAAGTTTAGAATTCATAATTAAAGTATTTTACTTTATTTTATTTATTATTACTTTTTTTTAGTATATCTATGTACTAAAGTACTTACATTTTTAGTCAGATCTATGTACTAAAGTACTTATATTTCTAGTCATATCAAAGATATTTTTTTCTTATTTTATTTTTAGACATCTTTTCAATTTAACTCAACCAAAGTTACATAAATTGAAATGCAAGAGGTGAGTTGTAGATTAACCTTCCCCACAAAATGACTAACTCATATTATTTTATTATATCTCTTATGAGGCCCATTTTAGACCTCAAAATTCCCCTAATGATAGGTCAAGGTTCAGGTTCATCCAATAGTGTCCCACAGATTGTGGATGAAGAAGCTCTAGCCCTAACAGGGAAGAGCAAGGGTAAGGCAAAGAAGAAGAAGGGTGGTAAGAAGAACATTGACATGTCGAATGTCAAATGTTTATCTTCCACAAGCAAGGACACTTTGCCTCCCGGTGCTCGGATAGGAAGAAGAAGAACAATACCCAGATGGCAAGTTCTGTAGAGATGGAGGAGTTCAGCAAAAACTTCGATGAAGACTTTTGTTTGATAGCTTGCATGGAAAGTACGACATGCAACAACGTTTGGTATGTCGATAGTGGAGCATCTTTTCATATGACATGACCAAAAAGGTTCTTCAAGAGCTTGCAGGAGGGTGGATTAAATCTCCACATCGAGCGAGGTGATGATGCACAATATCAGGCACAAGGAGTTGGTATTGTTTTGATTTAGAGGGAGTTTGAAAAACCCCTTAGTTTTTCTAATGTATTGTATGTTCTGGGGTTTACCAAGAATCTCATATCTGTTTCCACCTTGGAGGACAAGGGATTCCATGTGAAGTTTCGAGATCATAAGGTGTATATTAGGCTCAAGGGGTTAGATAGGAGTTTGGATCACGTGATTGATATCCAACGTGGGAAGGTGTATAAACTACACTTCGAGTATGCGAAGGCTCTAGTCAGCAACAACAACAGCCAAGGTGAGTTGTGGCATAGGAGGATGACACACTTACACCATGGAGCACTAAGGCATTTGAGACAAGCAGTGACTAGAGTTCCTCAGGTACAGGAGGAGAAGCATAACTATTGCAAGGGTTGTGCATTGAGGAAGAAGTTCAGGATGCCTTTCCCATAGTGTGAGTGCAAGTCTAAGCGGACTTTGAACTTAGTGCATTTGGATGTTTGTGGATCCATGAGTGTCCAATCATTTAGTGGCTACAGTTATTGCGTCACTTTCATTGATGACTATTCCACGAAAACTTGGATCTATTTCTTGAAGGCCAAGTCAGAGGTCTTTGAGCGGTTTCGGGAGTTCAAGACTCTCGTAAAAAACCATGCAGGAAGGAAGATTCGAGTATTGAGGACGAACAACGGGGGTGAGTATACGTCGAATGAGTTATTGGAGTATTGATCATCGGAGGGGATCAAGAAGGAGCACATCGTTCGTCAAATGAGTTATTGGAGTATTGATCATCGGAGGGGATCAAGAAGGAGCACACCGTTCCTCATACTCCGCAGTGGAATGGAGTGGGAGAGAGACTGAACATGACATTGGTAGGAGCAACGAATGCCATGCTATTTGATCAGGGACTGCCACTATTCCTATGGGTCGAGGCACACATGAGCACAGTTTACATTCATAATAGCTGTCCCCACACAAATTTGGGGATGAACACACCCGAGGAGGTCTGCACAAGAACTAGACTAGATGTGAGCCACTTGCGCATATTTGGGAGTGTCTGCTATTGTCACATTCATGCAGACACTAGGAAGAAGTTGGATCCTTATGGAGAGAAGGGATTACTTGTTGGTTACAACGAGTCTTCTAAGACATACATGGTATATATTTCGACTCGCAAGAGGATAATTGTGAGCAGGGATGGCCAATTTAATGAGAACAGAGCCTTACGTAGATCTATGGACTTACCGGCACGGGAGTAGCCAACATAGGACTCAAGGGTCAAGTTGGAGGAGCCACGGGTACAGACACAGAGCACAGGAGGCTTTTGCTCATGTCGCCATATATTCTTATATTTGAACTATTATCTCATTAGCAACACAGATGGGTTGGCCTGTTCATCAGATGGACGTCAAGAATTCCTTCCTCAACGGAGTTATGATGATGCACTCCTATACTTGATGTTGATAATGCATGTTATGCTATGATGATACACACCTATACACTATGATGAACATGCATGCTATGGTGTGACGATGCTCTCCTATGCACTATGACATACATTTAATGATGCATACACAATAATGACGCATATTTGACGATGATGCATACATTATGATGACGATGCTACTTGATAATACACTATGATGATGCATGCCTTGTGTTGAGTGAAAGCAGAGCAACATTATGATGTGGTGTACTTTATGAACATGAACAATGTATGACGGTGAAATGACTTATCAGTATACAGTGACGACTTGGCAGTGATCAAAGAGCAAAGATTATTAGCAATAGGTTCAGTGATTGAAAGGTTCACAGGGCCAATCGTCTTTTTCTTCAGGGTGGTAGAGTATTGCTAGGGCTCACAATCTTGTGAGTGAAGCTGTTGTAGCAGCTTGTCAGTTGTACCTGATGAATCTTAAGGGGTTGTAGCCCCTTCTAGTTGTAGCTGGTAAAGTTGTATTGAATTTCTTTACCCCAATTGTTACTAGGTCAAATTTATTAAAAAAAAAGGCTTTCATTGTTTTACCCCCAGGACTTGGGTTTACGTGTCAAAATATTGTGTACTGTGCATCTTGTTATTTTCATGTACATATGATGATATGCTATGATTGGTGACTAGCAACTTCCTCTTGATTAAATTTTTTAATTTTTGTGCAAATACTGATTCACCCCCCTCGTTGTATTTCAACAATTGGTATTAGAGCGGGTCCCTTCAAAACAATCTAACTACTGGAAGACAGTCATGGGAAAGTTTGCTAAACAAAGCAAAAGTGGATCACCTTTGTTTGATGGGACCAACTATGCATTCTAGAGCATAAGGATGAGAGCCTACATAGAAGCTTAAGGAATAGAAATATGGTAAAGTATCGAAAATGGGTACAAGGTACCAAATACCGTACCAACAGAGATGCAAATGAGTTGGCTTAATACAGTAACAACTCAAAGGACATAAATCACCTTGTAGGTGCTATAGATGAATTTGTCTTTGACAAAGTGATGAACTGCCTCTCTACAAAGGAAATGCGGGACAAACTCCAAACCACATGTGAAGGAGATAGTAAAGTCAACGAAGCCTATCTCGAAACATACAGAGGTCAATTACAACAAAGGATGAATGACTATGAAGATATCACATCCTATATTCTTCGAGTTGATTAACTTGTGAATACCATCAGAGTTTTGGGAGATGAAGTTGATGAGGCCATAGTTGTTTGAAAAATTCCTAGGATTCTTCCCAAAAGGTTCAATCCGAAGATCTCTTCCCTAGAAGAAAGAATTGATCTAGAGACTATGACAGTAGATTAGCTACATGGGACTCTTGTGGCCTATGAAATGAGAATTGAAGATGAAGGCACGTCAAGAAAGGAATAAGCATTCAAGGTCTCCTCCAAACAAGCCAAGGAGAACATATCAACAAAAGGCAAGCCGACAAGTGATGATTTTGATGATGAGGAAATAACTAATTTCGCACGAAGATTGAAGAGAGGTACTGGGAAATTCAAAAGTAAGCTACCTCTCCAATGTTTTTCATGTGGAAAGATAGGTCATTTTGCTTCTAAATGCCCAGATGCAAAGAAGTAGAATAATTACAAGAATAAGAACAGAGGGAAGTTTGCACAGAAGAAAAGTCTCTATACAAAAAGGGACAACAACTCATCCAGTGAGGACTCCGATAATGATAGTGATAGTGACCCCGACGATGAGAGTGAACCAGAGAAGGTACTCTTTATGACAATAAACTCAAATGAGGTTCTTAATAGTGATGACGAATCCAAATATGAAGGTGAGGTAGATCTTGAAGCAAAACTTATAAACGCTTTGAAAGATTTGAAGAAAGTCAGGAAGGAGAACATGGTGCTTAAGGAAGAGGCACACAGGTTTGAGAAAATCATTGTTGACTTGAAGGTCAAACTGGAAGAAGCCAAAATAATTGAAGACACTCTTACTGAACAACTGATGGAAAATATGAAACGAAAGGAAAATCATGAGGCTGAGATAGTATCTCTGAAAACAAAATTATAGACAAAAGATATCGACAGGAGTTATGAAAACAACTCCAAGATTCGAGAACAAATTATCAACAATTGGAAGCCATTTTTTGACAAGATGGGTATAGGATACAAGCAAAATACTGATGAGGCCTCAAGCTCAATGACGACAGGTAATGAGGAGAAGCCAAGAAGCTATGCAGAAGTTGTCAAGGACTCCCCTAATGATAAGAGATCAAATGCCAACTAGAACAACTCATACCAAAAGAAGGGCCAACATAAATACAAGATCTCAGAAGAACAACTCCTTAATTTGTTCCTAGATATGGACATTTCTTTTATGGGTATTGCTTTACATGTGGAAAATTTGGACACAAGGATGTAAGCTATTTCAATACAAAAGAATATTCATCTACAAAACCTTTGGGGCTTGTTCACATTGACCTATGTGGACCAACAAAGAGCAAAGGGTTGAATGGAGAACAATATTTTATGCTACTTATTGATGGCTATACCGGGATGACATGGGTATGTCTTCTCAACAGGAAGTCTAAAGCTTTTGGATTCAAAACTTTCAAAGAACTGGCCAAGAATGAAACAGGATCATGAATCGAGTGCCTCATATCCGACAACGGGGGAGAATTCACTTCAGATGAATTCAACAAGTACTGTGAAGAGCATGGAATAAAAAGACATTTTTCAGTAGCCAGAATACCTCATCAAAATGGAGTAGCTGAAAGAAAGAATAGATCACTAATGGTAAAACATATAAGCAGTTCGTACAACAATACACATCTTGAACAAAGGATTACTCAAACAAAAATGATAAAATTCCCTACGAGCTATGTTCCCTGAGAGCGACAAATGTACGACAATTCAGAATATTTGGAAGCAAGTGCTATATCAAAAGAGAAGATAAAAAAATTGGAAAATTTGATTCTCGAGTAGACGGCGGCATATTCATTGGATATTCATCCAAACGGAAAGCTTACAAATGCTACAATTTGAGATTGAACAAGGTAATCAAAAGCATCAACATGAAAATAGATGAGGCCAGACTAATTATATCTAGAGAAGAGTCACAAGAATGAGACGATGAAGAAACAACTATATGAGAATGAAGAACAACTTACAGAAGATGATGAAGATTATCAACCAGCTGTGGAACAAGAAGAACAAAAGTAGCAACATATTCTTAAGAACTGGTACTAGAAGAACCATCCATCAGATCAAATCATTGGTGATAAGGATGCCAAAATAGGAAGTAGAAGAAGACAATATGAAAGAAATGAGTAGATACACTTCTCTCTAATGTCTACAATTGAACCATGAACTTTTGCAGAGGCCAATATAGATGAGCATTGGGTCAAAGCAATGGAAGAAGAATTAGATCAAATTGAGAAAAATGAAACATGGGAACTTGTTCCTAGACCAAATAACAAGAATGTGATCGACACAAAGTGGGTTTTGAGAAACAAAATGAATGAAGATGGACATGTAATCAGAAACAAAGCCCGATTGGTTTGTAAAGGCTATTCTCATATCGAAGGAATATACTTTGAAGAAAGATTTGCACTGGTGGCCATAATGGAAGCTATCAAAGTGATATTGGCTTATGCTTGCTCCAAAGATATCAAAGTGTATTATATGGATGTAAAATCAACTCTTGTGAATGGAGAATTAGAAGAAAAAGTCTACATCAAACAATCGAAAGGGTTTCAACTTTCCGAAAATAAGGACTATGTATGTAGACTCAAGAGGGATTTATATGGATTACAACAAGCTCCTAGAGCTTGGTACTCTTGATTGGACAAGTACTTGCAACAACAAAACTTTAAGAGGGAAAGTGCATACAACAATTTGTACATCAAACGGGACGATGACAACATACTCATTAATGAAGTATATGTTGATGATATCATCTTTAGAACTGATGATGATTCACTAAGTCAACACTTTGCTAAGGACATTCAGAAAGAGTTTGAAATGTCTTTGCTCGGTGAATTACCGTTCTTCTTGGGACTTCAGATATCTCAACAAAAGGAAGGCATTTTTATTTCTCAGACAAAATACATCGAGGAAATGTTAAAGAAATTCAAAATCGATGATTGTAAACCTGTGAGTACTCCTATGATCACTAGTTGTAATCTTAGCAAGGAAGATGAATCTAAAGAAGTTGATCAAAGGCTTTATAGATCAATAATTGGTAGTCTGCTATATGTAACGACCTCAAGGCCATATATGATGCAAGATGTCAGACAAGTTGCAAGATTCCAAGATATTCCAAAGGAGACTCACATTATAGCAGTTAAAAGGATCTTCAGATATCTCAAAGGAACTATGGACTTTGGACTTCGGTATCCACAAAGAAATGAGCTAAAATTGATAGCTTATTTAAACACGAATTGGGTAGGATGTGTTAACAACAGAAGAAGCACCATTGGAACAACTGTTTTTAGTAGGCAATTGTCTAGTATCTTGGTCGAGCAAAAAACAATCTTCACTATCCTTATTAATCGCAGAAGCAGAATATATAGCAACAACAACCTGTTGGACTCAGATTCTTTGGATGAAACAAACTCTGCAAGGCATACACTTGACATGTGATGAGCCAATTCCAATTCTATGCGACAATACAAGTGACATTAATATTTCCAAGAATCCAGTTATGCACTCCAAGACCAAGCATATTCCTATGAAGTTTCACTTTCTTTGGTAACAAGTCGCATAAAAGAATATCAAGTTGGAATATATCGGGACAAAAGAACATATTGCATACATCTTTACTAAGCCTCTCCCAAGATAGACCTTTGAGAACCTTCAAGAAAAATTGGGAGTCATATTATCTCCTAATTGAATTGATCCATCTTCAACAACACAACGATATGATAGAAGGAGCAATAATACTACAAGGAGTACCCTTTTCCATTGGTGCCAAAGGGGGAGAAAAAGTTGAACAAGGAAGGTAAACGAAGCCCGCTCTAAGGGGGATATTTGTGAACAAAGGAAGTTCATTCTAAGGGGGAGCTTTGAAGTTGTCATCATTGACAAAGGTGGAGATTGTTGAGTAAATTGTCATTGATTCCAACAGGTGTGTTAGTGTGTCTTGGTGCCCCTTGAGGAGCCCCTGAGGGTTAAAGTAGTTGTTAGTGTCAAAGGGGACCTTTTGACCGTGTCCAAGCCCAAGTCTGAAGCCCTTGGAGCCCTTGGGACAATTTCAAAAGCCCTGTACATCCTTTAGAGTGTTAAAGTTCTCCTAAGTTGTTTCTATGGTTCCTCAACACCACACCCTATGCCCTAGTACCCTGGAAAGTGTCCTTGATGGGTTGAAGAAGTGTAGAACGTCAAAGAGTCCAAATGATCTAGTCTATGGTCATTTGTGTTTTTGATGAGGTCATGGTACCTTAGGAGAAGTCTAGGCTCCTCCACACCTAATGGTCCTTGTATCCTCAAAGAAATGGAAAAAGTAATATGGGTCATTTGTGTGTTGGTAACCTTAATATGGTCAAATTGTTTAAGGAAGTCCTTGAACCCACACATCTTAATGGTCATGATGGGTTTCTTGGTGAAGCACACCCTCACATGTGGTAACGTTGGCAACCTAACCCTAAACTTACAACAAGTAATAAGACCACTAAATAACTCACCTTTGTCTCTTTTCAATGGTTAAGGTTGATCACTTTAAGTTGAAGTGTTAAAACATTTTTTAATGGTATTTGACTCTCTTTCAGAGACTAGGCACCCACACACATGTTTGCAAACCTTAATAAAGTCAACCCCATTTAGGGGATGAGTTTTGAGTTTTAAAACATGTTTTTAAAATAAATAAAACATATTAAAACAATTTTAATAATTATAAAAATGATATTTGACCCTCTCTTAAAGACTAAACCCACGCACATATGGTGTTATGATAACTCATATCTTTATCTATAACACATGGAACACCTTGCTTGGGTCGACCCCATTAAATGTTGTTAATTATTTTTTAATAAATAAAAATTTAGTCTCTCTATAGAAGTCGGCCCTAAACTCCTCCTCATCGCCTGAGTAGTGTATAAATACTCAAAACATTTGACATAACTTTACACACCAACGGATATCACATCTTGGAAAGTGGATTGAGGTTTCTCGCTGAACAGTAGGGGTTGTGGAGTCAAGAGTTAACAGCAGATCTTTCTTTTGGGTTTATGGAGTCAACGGTTAGTAGGAGACCTTTCTTTGGGATAGTGAAGTCAACAGTTAGAACACAGTAGCAACATACCTTTCTTTTGGTTAAGGAGTCAACAATTGTTTGGGTGGTATCACAAACCTTTCTTTGAAAACTTTTACACAACCCAAATTTGGATGCATGAACACTTTGATTTTTGGGTTAAAAACAGTCACGACTTGACTTATCCTTTGACACAAACAGTCTCGAGTTCTTTACAGTCTTCCTCAATAGTCCGAGTTTTGATGGTGGATCAAGCCTCTTACAGTGATTGCCTTGAGTTCTGAGTTTGAAGTTATCTACAAAAGGTATACACAACCCAAGTAAAAGTTTGAATTGCAAGGTATGATCAATACATAATCTATGTGATGAATGTGAATGATGCATACATGATGCACACTTGTTGAAACTATGAACATGCATGCTACACCTTGTTAAACACACAATGTTGATGATGCATGCTTTGATACGATGATGCACTACTATACTTGATGTACAAACTATGTTGATGATGCATGTTGATATGATGATCCACTCCTATACTTGATGTTGATAATGCATGCTATGCTATGATGATACACTCCTATACACTATGATGAACATGCATGCTATGGTGTGATGATGCTCTCCTATGCAATATGACATACACTCTATGATGCATACACGATCATGACGTATATTTGGTGATGATGCATACACTAGGATGACGATGCTACTTGATGATACACTATGATGATGCATGCCTTGTGTTGAGTGAAAGCAGAGCAGGATTATGATGTGGTGTACTTGATGAATATGACCAATGTATGGCAGTGAAATAACTTATCAATATAGAGTGATGACTTGGCAGTGATTAGAGAGCAGAGATTATTAGCAGCAAGATCAGTGATTGACAGGTCGACAGGCTCAATTGTTATTTTCTTCAGGGTGGTAGGGTGGTGCTAGGGCTCACAATCTTGTGAGTTAAGCTGTTGTAGCAACTTGTCAATTGTAGCTAACGAAACCTAAGGGGTTGTAGCCCCTTCTAGTTGTAGCTAGTAAAGTTGTTTACCTCGGTTGTTGTTGGGTCAAATTTATTTAAAAAAAAGGCTTCTGTGGTTTTACCCCCAGGACTTGGGTTTACACGTCAAAATATTGTGTACTGTGCTTCTTGTTATTTTCATGTGCATTCATCATATGCTATGGTTGGTGGTTAGCAACTTGCTCTAGATTCAAATTTTTATTATTGTGCAAACACTGATTCACCTCTCTCAGTATTTCAACAATTCGTATTTGAGCAGGTTCCTTCAGAACAATCTAACTGAACGAAGGAAGTCATGGGAAAGTTTGCTAAACAAAGCAAAAGTGGATCACCCTTGTTGGATGGGACCAACTATGCATTCTGGAGTATAAGTATGAGAGCCCACATACAAGCTTAAGGAATAGAAATATGGAAGAGTATTGAAAATGGGTACAAGGTACCAAAGACACTCTTCCTAAACAACTGATGGAAAATATGAAAGAAAAGGAAAATCGTGAGGCTGGGATAGTATCTCTGAAAACAAAATTATAGACGATAGATATCGACAAGAGTTATGAAAACAACTCCAAGATTCTAGATCAAATTATCAGCAATCAAAAGCCATTTTGTGACAAGACATGTATAGGATACAAGCAAAATACCGATGAGGACTCAAGCTCAATGACAATAGGTAATGAGGAGAAGCCAAGAAGCTTTGCAAAAGTTGTCAAGGACTCCCCTAATGAAGAAGAGATCGAATGCCAGCCATAACAACCCATACCAAAAGAAGGGCCAGCAGAAAGACAAGATCTCAAAAGAACAACTCCTTCATTTCTTCCCAGGTATGGACATTGCTTTTATCGGTATTTCTTTACATGTGGACAATATGGACACAAGGCTGTAAACTGTTTTCAAAGAAGAAATTTTGAAACAAGGAATAACCCTCCAAGCCTCAGATGGCACAGTAAAGTAACAGATTTTATCCCTTGAGATCAGAAATAGAATGTTAGAAGTGTAACAACTTTGGACATGTAGCCATAGATTGCAGAATGAAGATACCAACAGTCAGAAATGAGGAAGGGTCCAACAATCAAAAGGGGGAACATCACAAGGTATGCATCAAACGCAAGGACAACTTATATAACTACGAATGTGGAATTTCTCTTTAAGCTGAGAATAACAACTTTGGTGAATGTATGTTCATAGCAGTTGCTCCAAGCATATGACAGGTAACAAAAGTGCCTTTGTCAATATTGAAAAGGATAAAGGATTCGTCTCTTTCGGAAATAACAATTTAACAAAAGTATTGGGAAATGAACAATGAAGCTTGGAAGTAAAAAATCTCCGACAGAAAATGTCTTGCTTGTAGACAACATGAAGCATAATCTGTTGAGCGTTAGTCAGATGTGTGATCAAGGACATGAACTCCTCTTCAACTCAAAAGGATGCAGAATAAGGAAACAAGGAAAATGGCATCCGATTTTTGGAGCTTACATCCAAAGAATTTGGAAAATGGCACCACTAAACAACTTGCCTTGAGGATGCACATCTTTCTATCAAAGCAGAAGTTCAAGATTCCAAGTTTGAAAAATTATGTCAAACCTTGGGTCAACCAGTTCAAGAAACAGTTTGGGCAGCTCAAATTGGTAATATTTGTTTCTTCTCATATCAATTAGTCAAAATGATGAATCACACCAAGCTTGAGGACAAGTTTGAAGGAGCTGACAACTTTCGAGCATGGAAGTATGTAGTCTCTCTTATCCTAGAAGAGAATGAGTTGGACAAGTAAGTCTCTGAGGAGGTTCCATGACCGGAGGGAGAAGAATCCAAAGAAACTCATAAGAAGAACATGATTAGAGCTAAGAGGATTATTGGTGACTCTAGTAAAGATCATCTCATTCCTCATGTCTCATCATTGAAGACTAGCAAGAAGATGTTTGATGCTTTGCCCAAAATATATGAAGGGAAGATCATCAACCGAAAGATGACTTTGAGAAATCAAATCAAGAATGTGAAGATCCAAGACTCTGAGACCATCTAGTCTTATTTCTCAAGGGTCTCAAATCAAGGGGCAACTTGAAGCCATCGAAGAAAGCGTGGAAGAAGGAGAGATAGTGATGACTACTTTGAATGGTCTTCTAAAACCATGGGACTCATTCATCCGAGGAATACGCACCAGGAAGATGCTCATCAAGTTCAACAGATTGCGGGAGGAATGCACCCAAGAAGAAGCTTGATTGGTGGCAATAGAAGAAAAGGTAGGGGTAGATGATGATCAAGCCCTAACAACTCATGTAAAGAAGGATATAAGCAAGAGGGAGGATCACCCTCACAAGAGACCTAAAATATTCTAAAAGAATCATAGATCTCAAAGGGACTATTCTAGTCTTAGAGTTTACACATGTGATGGGAAAGGCCACTTTGCAAGAGATTGCCCTAGAAACAAAGGATCTACTAGGACAAATAAGAAGAAGAGGCATCATTCTCATACTGCAGAAGATGATGAACCAACAAGCAAAGGAACACGAGAAGATTATTCAAGTGATAAAGAATATGTTTTGATTTTAGGCCTGATAGGTTTTGTCACTCATGTAAGCAATGATTGGCTTGTGGATAGTGGAGCTTCGAAGCACATGACAAGGTACAAATATTCTCTCCTCAACTTGTTATAAAAAGAGTCACCCCACAAGGTAAAACTTGGGGATGAGAATTGGTATCCCATAGAAGGGATTGGAGAAGCTTCCTACAAGTTAAATTTAGGCAAATTAATAAACATGAAAGATATTCTCTATGTATCAAGTTTGAAGAAAAATCTCATTTCCATCTCAGCTTTAGATGTCGAAGGATTTTCGAGTTGCATTTGTTGATGACCAAGTAGTCATGTGGCAAAGAGGTAAGACAATTAATGATGCAACAATAACTGGGGACCAAGAAGGGGGCATATACAAGTTGAAGGGATTACCAAAACAAACATTGGTTCATGACTCCATGGAACCAAGTGAGCTATGGCGCCGAAGACTTGCACATGTACACTATAGGGCACTTCCAATTGCAAGCAAAGCAGTAACATGTCCACCCGATATTTTGACAAAGCATGAAGGCATTTGTAAAGGATGTGTGCAAGGGAAGAATGCGAAGAAACCATTTTCAAGCAGTGAAAGCAAATCAAAGCAAATCTTGGAGATAATACACTCTGATGTATGTGGCCCCATGTCATCCAACTCACTAAGTGGGTATGCATACTATGTTTAATTTAGAGGTGATTATTCTCGTAAAACATGGATTTGCTTTTTGAAAAACAAAGATGAAGTATTGAGTAAGTTTAAGGAATTCAATGCCTTAGTAGAAAATCATACTGAAAAGAAGATCAAGACCTTAAGATCACACAATGGTGGTGAGTTCACTTTTTCCATAGTCCTATGTAGAGAATTTGAGATTAAGAAGGAGATGAGCACTCCCTACAATCCTCAACAAAATGGCACTATAGAAAGAAAGAACAAAACGATAATAGAAGCAACAAAGACAATTTTTCATGACCAAGACTTTCCAATGCACTTATGTGCAGAAACAACAAGAACTTCTGTATATGTACAAAACATAACACCATGCCTTGGAAAACAAGACTCCATAAGAAGCATTCTCAGCAGATAAACCAGAAGTTAGCCATCTGATATATTTGGTTGCCCTGTGTACATACATGTTCCCAAAGAAAAGAGAACAAAACTAGACCCTTCAAGGAAGAAAGGCATATTCATTGGATATAGTGACACATCAAAATCATACAAAATTTACTTTCCAGGATTCAAGAAGATCAAGACCAACATAAATGTTACTTTTGATGAAGACTCGGCCTACAATAAATCAAGGAGAACCCATACCAAAGAAACTTAAGAACCCGAAGTTCCTAGAGCTAGAGATACAATTATGGAAGAGATGATCCAAGAAGACCATGACACAATAGAACCATAGAGACTTGTAGATCCGCATCGTGAGAAAAAATCTTACAAGAGGAGACCAACATGGGCACATGAAGCTATACAAGATGCAGAGAGGTATGGTTCTCTAGATGGGACTTCTAGAGAAAGCAAGAGACCGAGACCATATTCCAACTATGTAGCACTACTATGTGACGTCTTTGATAAAGAACCTCCCAATTATGAGGAAGCAACAAAAAAGAAAGCATGGAAGGACAACATGATTGAAGAATATTAGTCAATCATGAAGAATGATGTCTAGGAGGTTGTCCCGACACCAGAAGGAAAGTTTGTAGTGTCTTCAAATGGATCTACAAGATCAAGCATGCTGCAGACAGAAGCATTGAAAAATACAAGGCAAGATTGGGGTCATGCGACTTCTCTAAAAAAGAAGGTATAGATTACGAGGAGTTTTCTCTTGTAGAAAGATACACTTCCATCATATTTCTACTTCCCTTAGCCACAATAATGAAATGGAAGATACACCTGATGGACGTCAAGACAAGTTTCCTGAATAGTGTAGTTGAAGAGAAAGTGTGTGTGTAGCAGGCACTGGGATTTGAGACACATGACAAACAAACTCATGTGCAAGTTAAAGAAAGCCTTGTATGGTTTGAAGCAGGCACCCAAGACGTGGTATGGCGGGATGGACGTTTTTATGATGAGCTTAGGTTTTACCAAGAGAAAAAAAGATTCCAATCTCTACTTCAAAGTTGAGGGTGGAAAACTAGTGATACTACTACTGTACGTAGATGGCCTGTTCTTAACAGGTGAGGATGAGCTCACTGCAGAAACAAAGAGGAAGCTTGTCGCAGAGTTCGAGATGAAGGACCTAGGATGACGCACTACTTTTTAGGTTTTGAGGTGTGGTAGAATCCATATGGGATATTTCTTAGTCAAGGAAAGCATGCAATAGAGATTTTGAAGAGGTTTAGAATGATGGATTGCATCCCCATTGCCACGCCCATGGCATCAAACTTGAAGTTGTTGTGTGATGCTTCTTCATAGACAATTGATGCCATGATGTATAGACAATTGATTGGTTCGTTGATGTACTTGATGAACATGAGGCCATGCATATGATTTGCTGTGAACACATTGAGCCCACTGTTGACATATCCGAGACGTGTTAACCCGGTTGCTGCAAAGCATGTATTGAGGTACCTAAAGGGTACAATTGAGTATGGGCTCAAGTATGCGACGTATCAGAAGAGTAACCTGCATGGTTATGTTGATTCAGATTGGGCAAGCAATGCCACAGATAGGAAGAGCACTTCTGGATGTTGCTTCAGTTTAGGATCCGGTATGATATTTTTGTTTAGCAGGAAGCAATCAAGCGTGGCACCGAATACAACCGAAGCAAAGTATATTGTAGCTTGTTTGGCTAGTTGTGAGGAGGTATGTGTTGATTAAGTTGTCATTGATGCCAACATAAGACTTGTAGTGGCCGCTCAGGTTGTCATTGATGCCACCAAGGTCCCCTATAGTGGACAAGCTTAATGAACGTGCATGAGTTGATCATGGACACTTGCACAGGTTTGGCATGGGTTTGATCACCCTTTATGCATATACAATACCCAACTGGATGATAGGATTGATGGTTGATTGATTGGACATGCCCCTGCTATGGTAGCCTAGGATTTGAAGCCCATTCAATGATGGTGTGTGCCTTGTTGCACACAATGGTACAAATGACCCATTTTGTGGTCATTAGTTGAAGGGGTCATGAATGGATAGGATCATGAACCCACATACTTGGTATGTGCCACTTGATGTTTGTGGAGCCCATTGTTTGTACTTGATGAAGACCTTGATGCCCATGTAGCCCTTGTTGGGGTCACGAAACCCTTGGAGATGGTTATTATGCATGCGAAGGTTTGACACCCACATACATGGTGGTATGATGGCTCTTGGACATTATATTATCATGATAGAGCTTGAATATACCTTTGTACTAGATAATGGAGTCCTATGTGATGGGCTTAAAGTCCATGGAAAGCTTCTTGTTTAAATATTATATGATATATTTGAAAGAGTCCTTGAAACCCTTGCATGTGGTGCCTTGGGGCTTGAACCCACACACTTGGTTGCTTGTTGATGGTGATGTATGGTCCTCTTTGTGGTTATATAGCTATTAAGATGGTGATGGAGGTGAAGGCCATGGACATGCCTTGATAGACAAAGGCCGTGAAACTCTTGTAGTAGGTGGTATGGTCTTTGGCACCCTATTGTGTGGGGTCTTTGACATCCTAAACAAATTGAATATTTTAAGAGTATTAGACTAAGCAATTGCAAATAAGCCCATCATAGGGAGATAGTCCTCGTTAATCCCTTTTTGGTGATATGTGGAGTATCTCTTAACTCCTTACGGTTGAAGAGATATGAATTTTTGACGTTGGTGTTGATTAAGTTGTCGTTGATGCCAACATAGGACTTGCAGTAGCCCTTGAGTTTGTCATTGATGCCACCAAGGTCCCCTACAATGGACAAGCTTTATGAATAGGTGTGGGTTTGATCATGGACAGTTGCACATGTTTCGTATGGGGTTTGATCACTCTTTACCCACACACAATGGCCAACTGGATGATAGGATTGATGGTTGATTGATTGGACATGCCCTTGCTCCAGTAGCCTAGGATTTGGAGCCTATTCACTGATGGTGTGTGCGTTGTAGCACACAGTGGTACAAATGACCCATTCTCTGGTCATTTGTTGAAGAGTTCATGATTGGATAGGGTCATGAAGCTCACATACTTGGTATGTGCAACTTGATGTTGGTGGAGCCCACTACTTGCACTTAATGATGCTCTTGATTCTCTTGATGGGGTCATGGAGCCCTTGGAGGTGTTAGATGACCTTCTTGCATATGGATACTTGGGTCTTAGAACCCATACACATGATGATGACATAATTTTTGAAGAAGTCCATTTAGGCCCTTATCTTGATTATGAAACCTCTTGGAGCACACCCAGACAATCTATTGGAGCACACCCTTGCATTTGGTGGTTTGGCTTTTTGAATCCACACACAATGGTAGATTGAATGTGGTAGATTGGCTTGTGGAGCCCATGATGATGCTCTCGTATATGGTAACATGAATCTATAATTCCTCTTGCACTTGAAGCCCTTGTTGTGTTATGGGACTTTTAAAGAATTTGGTGGTCATAGTTTGATATATGGTGTTGAAGCCCTTATACTTGTTCTTTGATGAGTTAATAAAGTTATTTGAAAGATTAAGAAGTCTTCACTTGATGTGGAAACTTTACTCTTTAAGTCCACATACTTGGTGAAACTTGTGCTTATGTGGAACCCTTTAACTCTACCATGATATAAAATATTTGAATAAGAAGGAACTCCCCCCACAAGTACTCAATGGTCACATGATGGATACATTTGATAAAGACGTGCCCAACAATAGCATGCTAAAGTTAATGTCAAGCAACCCTCCCACAAAATGTGGATTTATTGTGTGAAAGTCTTCAGATAAGTTGACTCAGCAGAAGGTCAAAAGTTAAATTAAAAAAACACTTACAAAGTCGGCTCCACAATATAACCCAAAATATTTTTAAAATAAAAAAATCAATTGAGATAGGTCAGTTAAAAATATGAAGGAAAAAGTGTATAAATATAAGTTTGACTCCCTCATTTTACACATGAAAAAGGTGAAAAACTCTGCTATGAAATCCGGACCTCATTCAGGCAAATTTTGATGGTGAAACAATAGTTTTGGAGAAGGCTCTATCTTTGATTTTCGGTGGGATGAAGTGGATTGAGGCAGCCAGAATATAGTTCAAGAGCAACAATGAACCTGCGAAAACTGACACCCCAAGGTAACCAACATGTGTGTTTTTCGGATGATCTTTTGAGGTTTTTTTTCATCGAGGAATATTCAAGATAGTTTGATATAAGGAGGTAGAAGTTTAACAGTTTCATGGGAAACATTTTGAAGGATAAAATATGGGTTGTTTGTTGATGTTGTTGACAACATTCTTGGATGTCAAGAAAACATTCTTTAAGCCTTATTGATAAGCATTAGTATGGAATTGTTCAAGCAATGCTAAATATGCATGCACAAAATTATGTTAAGGAGATTTGGATCTGTACATGTGGGATTTGACTGAGCAGAACAGTGGAAACTTTTGAGGCCGTCTCGGATCAGCGTCGTGGACTAGACATGTAAGAACTATGGACAACCCTAGTTTAGCCACATGTGTGAAGTATTGAACAGACTTGAGACAACCTTTATTGAAGTTACTATAACAAAGTTGTTAAGTGTATGAAGAATTGAAGTGACATTAAATGAAGACAAGGTTGGAAATTTTTGGTTGTGTAAGTATTCTGAAGAAGTGGACTATGACATGACAGATTAGATTGAATTGCTAAAGAGCAGTATGAATTGACAAGTGATAGATAAATGACAGTGACATGCAATAAGCAGTTGAGTTGATGAGTGCATCAGTGGAAGAGTGATACATATCAATCCTTATCTTTGATGATTGTCCTGTTGATGAGGAACAACATTATATATGTAGAGCGGATGAAAAACATTGTATTGAGCATACCTTTGATGCCTTGGCATGAACAGTAGGCTAAGCAGGAGAGAGGAAATGAGCAACAGTTAATTGAGTGGCAAAATTGTTTCTTGATTGGCAAGCCGAGCCTTGCAACTTTGGGGTTTGGATTCCTCAACCCTTTCTCAGTTGGACCTGAAAAGACCAAGCTAGGTCTTGGAATAGGAGTTGGTGCTCTTTGTATCAGTTGGTGTTGATTGCAATCACGAAGTTTGGTGTCTTCCATTGTATATCACATAAAACATAAATAAAGCTTACCGTACATATCTTGTTGCGTCTCTTGATGATGTGATTTTTATGATTATGATTCATAGTTGATTTAGTTGATGAATGCTTATGTAATAATGAAGATTGGTTGAAGAATAAAAATAAGTTAAATTGCCTTCACACTGATTCACCCCTCCCTTAGTTTGCCTGGTGTGTCCAACAATTTGTATCAAAGCAGGCCTTCACCACAAGCCTTGCAATGTTGAAGGAGATCTATGGACGCACAATGGAAGAAAAATCAGAGCCCTCAAGCAATGATGTTTGGTGTTTGGGAGATTGTGATCAATCCATCCAGTCCATCCAATAAGAAGGCCGAGTCAGCTGCACAGAAGGAAGCTAAGAAGGATAACACCAATGCCTTGAAGTTTCTCATGGATGGACTTCCCAACTCAGTTAAAGAAAGTGTAGGGGAAAACACTTCAACTAAAGACTTATGGTTCAAGTTGGAAAGTGAATACTAAAAGGGAAGACAAGTCATTGAAAAGACGAATCATGAAACATAAGTCAAGCCCCTTGAAGATGTAAAGCATGAAGAAAAGAAAGAGTTGGACTCCAGTGAAGGTATGGATTCTTTTGATAGTAATAGTCGTATACATTACAGGAAATTTGGTGTCTAAAATGGGCCTTATAAGAAAATGAGCCAACAATAAATTCTTGTGAGTTGGAAGTCAAGAACCAATAGAATTTCAATAAAATGATTCAACCATAATGGTTGACTTGACATATTTGTCATAAAAAACTATTTTTTGTGCCTATTTTCAACATATCTCTCTATGCTTTTGCTCAAATTTCGAGCACGATGGCTCCTTGGATGGAGAATTAAATTCCGTAACCAATGAGTACCCACACTGCATACTTTTGATGGACATCACTTCCTCAAAAAAGGAAATACTTGAAAAAATGTGATGATGGATGTCATAATCACGTTTTTAGGTATTTCTTGTTTTTGGTGTAGCGGGGTCCGTCAAAAGTATGCAGTGTGGGTAACATCAACATCACGTTTTTAGGTATCTCTTGTTTTTGGGGTAGCGAGGTCCGTCAAAAGTATGTATTGTGCATACTCGTTGGATGCAGAATTCAATTCCGCATCCAACGAGCTAACCCGCTCAAAATTTGATTAAAAACATGGGGATATATGTTGAAAATACGAACAAGAATAGTAGTTTTTTTCTTTCTTCCTCCAAAATTAATAAATATTATTTTATTATTTTAACTATTATTTTATTATTTTCTTTAGGAGGTCCATTTGAGAACTCAAATTTCCTCTAATGTGTGATGAAATTGAAAATGTTCTTTCAGAAGATGATGACGATTTGTCGAAGGCTACAAAGGAAATAACTCACACCTTTTTGAATATTGATCTCAAAGCCAACTGCTCTATGAAGACAGTCAATCTAAATCGGAGTGACTTCATGAGGTTTAAAAGGAGAACCTTGGATTCTTTGAATAAATATCTACAGAAGACTATGATACTGAAAGTAGTGCTTGTAAAACTTAAGCACAAGGATGAAGCATTGTAGGATCAGCTAGAAGACAAGAAAGTTGGAGTTGAAAAACTAAAGACTGAATTGATCAGTCAAGTAGAAGAACAATAAGAGCTTGGTAAATAATCAAAAGAGCTTGAAGAAACAAGGAAGGCCAATGTTGATATGAAGACATAGTTGGAAGAAGCCAAAAGGATGGAGGAAGTCTTGAGACACCAATTGGATAAAAATGAGAAGATTTGCCATAAGATGGAGATGGAGGTAGTTGGTCTCAGAAAGAAGACAATAAATTTGATGCATATGTCAAGTTCATTAACAGTTCAATCATATTGGATGAGATCTTGGATTGTCAAAGATTTCCATTTGACAAATCCGGTCTTGGCTATAACGAGGGAAGAGGAAAATATGTGGTTGGCACATGGTCTCCTAAGACCTCGGAAGCAATCCCTTCTACGTCCAAAAGTGAAAGAAAAGCTCCTCATCAAGAACTCGCCAAACACAAAGAATACTTCATAGGATCAGAAAGACGTCAAGAAGTTGGTCCCACTCCTCAATACAAATTCAGAAAAGAGACAACTCCTAGATGGAATTAGGCATCTAGGTATGAAACCAATTTTAATGGTTATTGCTATTCATATAATGATTTTGGTCACAAAGCTATGGATTGCACATTTAATGATAAAAGAAGTGTTGGAAGTTCCTACAACACAATCAGGTGTTGGACATGTACACGGGGGCTTCACATGTTGACCAATATACTATCACGTTAGTTCATATTGTGGGTTTTAAAATTATAAAAAATTGAACCAATATATTGCAGGTATTGGGGGGATGGGGGGTTTAAGGTGGGGTTAGGTAGGGTGGTTTATAAGGATTGAGCTATAAAAAGGGGTGGGGAGGAGGTTTTAAGTATTGGGAGGGGGTTTCCACAAAAGNGACATGTAACTGTGTTGAACTTATTGCTTCTACTTGCCATACCATGAGATGTTACAATTGCTATGGCTTTGGTCACAAATCCCAAGACCTTGCAAGTGCAAGAAGACAACCTATGATGAGTGCCTCGTAACCATCAATAACGAAAATTCGTGAACCATGGAAGAAGAATAATGTAGGGGGAAATACAACTCATAAGACAAATACTCGGAGTCGAGGACACTACCAAGTATGGATAAAAAAGAATGAACAGTTGAATGTGGATGAAGTGGATTAGTGCAAAGAAGATGGCTACCATGTTGCAAGCCAAGTTTGAGTTCCTCGAATACCTTGGAACTCCTTGAGTTCATGAAGTTTCGAGGTGAAACTCAAGCGTGAGAAAGAGCAACTGACGACTCTTTCATTAAAGCAGGACATGTCTTTCGATTGTTATATAGGTATGCATGTTGATCGGGGGAGCACTGATCAATTAATAATGACTTCATATACAAATATGTGGTCATCGTTTGCCATTAATGCCAAAGGGGGAGAGATGAAGATCAAAGGGGGAGCATGAGTTGTTGTCATCAATGACAAAGGGGGAGATTGCAGATTAAGTTGTCATTAATGCCAACATATGACATGTAGTGGCCCATCAAGTTGTCATTAATGCTACCAAGGTCCCCTACAATGGACAAGCTTGATGAACAGGTATGGTTTTGATCATGGACACTTGCACATGTTTGGTATGGGGTTTGATCACCCTTTGCCCACACACAATGGCCAACTGAATGATAGGATTGCTGGTGAATTGATTGGACATGCCCTTGCTGTGGTAGCATGGACTTTGGAGCCCATTCACTGATGGTGTGTGCTGTGTAGTACACGGTGGTACAAATGACCCATTATGTGGTCATTTGTTGAAGAGGTCATAACTGGATATGGTCATGAAGCTCACATACTTGGTATGTGCCACTTGATGTTCGTGGAGCCGGCTACTTGCACTTGATGACAACCTTGATGCTCTTGATGGGGTCAAGGAGTCCTTGGAGGTGTCATATGACCCTCTTGCATATGGAGACTTGGGTCTTAGAACCCATACACATGATGATGACGTTGTAATTTTTGAAGAAGTCCAATTAAGCCCTTATCTTGATGATGAAACCTCTTGGAGCACACCCTTGCATGTGGTGGTCTAGCTTTTTGAATCCACACACAATGGTAGATTGAATGTGGTAGCTTGGCCCGTGGAGCCCATGATGATGCTCTCGTACATGGTAACATGAATCTAGAAGCCCTCTTGCACTTGAATCCCTTGGTGGTCATAGTTTGATATATGGTGTTGAAGCCCTTATACTTGTTCTTGCATGAGTTAATGAAGTTCTTTGCAAGATTAAGAAGTCTTCACTTGATGTGGGAACTTTACTCTTGAAGCCCACATACTTGGTGAAACTTGTGCTTATGTGGAACCCTTTGACTCTATCATGATGTAAAATCTTTGAATAAGAAGAAACCCCCCCACAAGTACTCAATGATCACATGATGGATACATTTGATGAAGGCGTTCCCAACAATAGCATACTAAAGTTAATGTCAAGCAACCCTCCTACAAAACGTGAATGTATTGTGTGAAAGCCTTCATACAAGTCGACCAACAAAAGGTCAAAACTTAAATAAAAAACTCACTTACAAAGTCGGCTCCACAATATGCCCCAAAATATTTTTAAGATCAAAAAAATTCAATTGAGATAGGTTGGCTAAAAGATGAACAACATTGTATTGAGCAGACCTTTCATGACTTGGCATGAACTGTAGGCTGAGTAGGAGAGAGGTAATGAGCAGCAGTTGATTGAGTGGAAAAAGTGTTTTTTCTTGGTAGGATGAGCCTTGCAACTTTGGGGATTAGATCCCTCAACTCTTTCTCAGTTGGACCTGAAAAGGCCAAGCTAGGTCTTGGAATAGGATTTTGTGCTCTTTGTATCAGTTGGTGTTAATTGCAATCACAAAGATAGGTGTCTTCCATTGTAGATCACATAAAACATAAATAAAGCTTACCGTACATATCTTGTTGTGTCTCTTGATGATGTGATTCTGATGCTTATGATTCATAGTTGATGAATGCTTATGTAATACTGAAATACTGATGAACTATGCTAAATTGGTTGAATAATAAAAAAAAGTTAAATTGCCTTCACATTGATTCACCCCCCCCTCTCGGTGTGGCTGGTGTGTCCAACAGTTGGTGTACCCCACCTTTTTGGGTCAATCGAGCAAACAAAAGAGAATTTAAAAATTAAAAAAAAAAAGAAAAAAGAAAAAAGAAATATTTTAGAGCAGGTCGACCCCATAAAATTGGGGGTTCAATTATATATAAATACACCTTCAGTGCATTCATTTTACACACCGATTTAAGTAGAATTCAACTTTGATTTTCGGCTGAAAAAGACTGAAGTAGCCGTAGGAGTATTTCACTGTGCAAGTTTTTCAAAAGCATAGTTATGTGAAGACTGATTTTGGTGGGGACTTGAAAATAGACATTCTAATCAGTTCTTTGGTGCAACAGCAACTGTGAAAACAGATATGAAGTTTTACATCAACAGGAATAGTAAATCTCTCCTTGAATTCGGTGATATGAAATGAGTGAGGTTGGCTGCAGGTAAAGTTTGGAGTATACAGTAGACACAATTTGCAACTATAGTAAACATGAAGATCATGCCACAGTAAGAATCAATCTAGGGTTTCATCAAACATTAAAGATTGGGTCACAGTGAGCACTTAATGAAGCAGCTTTCTCTAAATGTTTTTCAAGCCTCATAGTCGAATTATTGAAACACCATTCTTTCTATCCTTGGGCTGTAAATATGATATAATGAAGCAATGTTATGTGCCATGTGAGAGTGGTATATGTTCTCTTACAGTGATGCATTAAATTGATAGTAAAGATGATGACAATATAGTGATGTAGTGAAGATGATGGTAGTAGGTGTTGGCAATCATCTTAATCCATGAAGAGAATGGCATGCTTTACAGTGACATACCGGTGACATCTTTTGAGCCATTGACAGTGGCATGCTTGATTGACATGACATTGAGTAGACTTCTTGTTGAGCATGAGCAGTGAGTGAATAAACCTTAGATTGCTTGTTATCTTGGCAAGAGAAATGCATGTACTTTGAAGACATGAGCAACATTGTATTGAGCATACTTTTGATGACTTGGATGATGACTAGACACGGTCTGTACATGACAGTGACAACTTGAATTGACATGATAGTGACAACAGTGGACAAGTTGTTTGAGTAGTAATTGACCGATGGTATATTGAGTTGATGACAGGACAACGATAACTTGTGACATGACAATGATGAGTATGTGAAGGCGAGTTGATTCTTGCACCTTGAGGTTTGGATACATCAACCCTTCTTAGTTTAAGCTAAGAAAACGAGGCTAGGTCTTGTTGTTAGGGTTGGTGCTATTTGTATCAGTTGGTGTTGATTGTAATCGGGAAGATTGTTGTCTTCTATGTACAATACATAAACAAGTTTACCATACAAATCTTGTGTCTTCTTGTGTTGTGATTCAATGATTTAGTGATAACATGTTTATGATTCATTGTTGAATTAGTTGATGAATGCTTATGTAATAATGCAGTACTTAGTAGCATAATGTATTGATGAACTCTGTTAAATTGGCTAAAGTGAAAAAATGGTTTTATTTTCCTACACACTGATTCACTCTCATTCTCAGTGTAATCATAGTGTCCAACAATTGGTATCAGAGGAGGCCTTCACCACAATCCTTGCAAGCTTGAAGGAGATTCGTGAAAACACAATGGAAGCATAATCAAAGTCCTCAAAGAAGCATAATCAAAGTCCTCAAGCAATGATGTTCCAGTATTTGATGTGACAGATTATTTCGGTTGGAGGAGCAAGATGAAAGCCTACTTAAAGAAGTTTGGTGTTTGGGAGATTATGATCAATCAAAATCACCCACAAAGCCTTTCATTTTAGTAAAACTCCATGGAAATAGATCTACATATTAACATAGCATAGCTACCATCTATGTGACTATGTTCTCATTCCAATAATCCCCTATCGCTACAAGCTTGGTTTTACTGGTCAACTTATTTAATATTACTACTTACTGTGAAATTGGTGAATGCAATTTATGATATATGGTTTCAAAGCTCCCACTAAGAAATTTACCTCTATCTTTCTTATCAACAAATCGATGTCGGTGCCACTGGTTTGATGGGAAGGTAGGAGGGAGTAGGTTCCATCCAATAAAAAGGCCTAGTCTGCTGTGTAGAAAGAAGCTAAGAAGGACAACACCACCGCCTTGAAGTTCCTCATTGGTGGATTTCCCAGTTCAGGTAAAGAAAGTGTAGGGGAATACACTTTAGCTAAAGTCCTATGGTTCAAGCTGAAAAATGAATACCAAAAGGGTAGACAAGATATTGAAAAGACGAATCATGAAACAGAAATCAAGCCCCGTGAAGATGTCAAGCAGGAACAAAAGAAAGAATTGGACTCCAATGAAGGTATGTAATCTTTTGATTCTAATAGTCTTATATGTGATGAAATTGAAAATGTTCTTTGCAGATGATGAAGAGGATCCTTCAAAGGCTACAAGGGAAATAACCCACACCTTTTTGAATATTGATCTCAAAGCCACTTGGTTCATAAACATAGTCAATTTAAATCAAAAGTGACTTCATGAGGTTTAAAAAGAGAACATTGGATTCTTTGAATAAATATCAATAGAAGACCATGACACTGACATAATTAATTTTAAAACTTAAGTACAAGGACGAAGTATTGCAGGATCAACTGGAAGACAAGAAAGTTGAAGTTGAAAAACTAAAGACTGAATTGATTAGTTAAGTAGAAGAACAAGAAGATCCTAGTGAAGATTCAGAAGAACTTGAAGATACAAGGAAGGCTAATTTTAATCTAAAGATCCACCTAGAAGAAGCCAAAAGGATAGAGGAAATCTTGAGACACTAGTGGGATGAAAAAGTGAAGACTTTCCAAAAGCTTGAGATGGAGGTAGTTGGTCTCAGAAAGAAGGATAAGAAATATGATGCATATGTCAAGATCAACAATAGTTCAGTCATATTGGATGATATTTTGGATTGCCAAAGATCTTCATTTGAAAAATTCAGTCTTGGCTCCAACGAGGAAATAAGAAAATCTATGTTTGGCACATGGTCTCCTAAGACTCTTGAAGCAAGCTCTTCAACGTCCAAGAATGAAAGCAAAACTCCTTGTTAAGAACATGCACAACATAAAGAAGACTTCAGAAGGTCAGAAAGACGGCAAGAAGTTGGTCCCACTCCTCAATACAAATTCAGAAGAGAGACAACTCCAAGATGGAATCGAGCACCTAGGTATGAAGATGGTTTTAATGGTTATTTCTATTCATGTAATGATTTTGGTCACAACTATGGATTATAGATTCTACGAAAAAAGAAGTGTTGGAAGAAACAACACACTTAGATGTTGGACATGCAACCATGTTGGTCACATTGTTGCATATTGTTGTACTATTGCATGAATTCAAGAAGACAGTCTATGAGGAATGCCTCATACACATCCGCAAGAAAAGCTTATGAACTATGGAAGAAGAATGTAGGAAGAAATACAACTCATATGTTGAAGGATACTTTGAAACTCTTTTAGTTCGTGGTATGGTCTTTTGGCACTCTCATGTGTGGGTTCTTTGACGTATTGAACAAATTGAATATTTTAAGGGTATTAAACCAAGTAATTGCAAATAAGCCCATCATAGGGAGATAGTCCTCGTCAATATTTTTGTGGTGATATGTGGAGTGTCTCCTAACTCCTTACAGTTCAAGAGATATGAATTTTTAAAGTTGGTGTACCCTGCTTTTTTGGGTCAGTCGACCAAACAAAAATGAATTAAAAAAAAATGAAGAATGAGATATTTTAGCGCAGGTTAGCCCGATAAAATTGGGGGTTCAATTCTATTTAAATACACCTTCATTCCATTAATTTTACACTCGAATTTAAGATGAATTCAACTTTGATTTTCTAGTGAAAAGAATTGAGGCAACGACATGAGTATTTCACTATGCAAGTTTTTCAACAGGATAGTTATGTGAAGATTGATTTCGGTTGGGGCTTAAAAATCAGCATTCTAATTAGTTCTTTGGGGCCGCAACAACTATGAAGACATATTTGAAGTTTTACACCAGCAACAACAATAAATCTCACCCTGAATTTGGTGATATGAAATGACTGAGGCTGGCCATAGGTAAAGTTTGGAGTATACATTAGACACAATTTGTAGCTACAGTAAACATGAAGATCATGCCACATTAAGCATCAATCTAGGGCTTCAACAAACATTACAAATTGGGTGACAGTGAGCACTTAAAGAAGTATATTTCTCTAAAAATTTACAGGCCTTACAGTTCAATTGATGAAGCATCATTCTTTCTATCCTTGGGCTGTAAATAGGATATAATGAAGGGCTATGTGCCATGTGACAGTGGTATATGTTTTCTTGTAGTGATGACAGTGATGCATTAAATTGATACTAGAGATGATGGCAATATAGTGATGTAGTGAAGATGATGGCAGTAGGTGTGGTCAATCATCTTAATCCATAAAGACAATGACATACTTTACAATGACATACCGGTGACATCTTTTGAGCCATTGACAGTGGCATGCTTGATTGAATTGACAGTGAGTAGACTTCTTGTTGAGCATGAGCAGTGAGGGAACAAACCTTATATTGCTTGTTATCTTGGCAAGAGAAGTGCATATACATTGAAGACATGAGCAACATTGTATCGATCATACTTTTGATGAGTTAGATGATGACTTGACACGGTCTTTACATGGTAGTGACAAGTTAAATTGACATGATGGTTACAACAGTTGACAAGTTGTTTGAGCAGTAATTGACCAATGCTGGATTGAGTTGATGACACGACAATGATAGCTTGTGACATGACTATGATGAGTATGTGAAGGCAAGTTGATTCTTGAACCTTGAGGTTTGGATACTTCAACCCTTCTTTGTTGGAGGTAAGAAAACTGAGTTGGGTCTTGTTGTTAGAGTTGGTGCTCTTTGTATAAGTTGGTGTTGATTTTTATCGCGAAGATTGGTGTCTTCCATGTACAATACATAAACATGTTTACCATACAAATCTTGTGTCCTCTAGTGTTGTGATTCAGTGATCTAGTGATGACATGTTTATGATTCATTGTTGAATTAGTTGATGAATGCTTATGTAATAATGAAGTACTTAGTAGCATAATGTATTGATGAACTCTGCTAAATTGGTTGAAGTTAAAAAAAATGGTTTAGTTTTCCTGCACACTAAGTCACCCCCCCTCTCAGTGTGATCATTGTGTCCAACAGTATGGATTTGGAAGCTACTATTAGATTTGTTTGATCTCGAGTTAAAGGTGGCTTGTATCTTCTGTGACAACCAGAGTTATGTGAAGTTGTCGGAGAATCCAGTATTCCATGACAAGTTGAAGCATATTGAAATCAAGTATCACTATATCTAGGATATGGTGCAGAGGAGCAGTGAAGTTCCAGTATGTTCGTACAGACAAGCATACAACCTATGTGGAATGTTAAAGATAGTGCAGCCGCGAGACCCATTCTTAGTGAGGATGGTACTCCAGTAGTTTCTTTGGGTTCTTGGTCTGGGACCAGCTAGGTTGATGCCATGGTAAAGTCTCTAACATATGGTTAGGACCCCTATATGTCTCTAGGGTATTCTGGTCTAGGACCAGATAGTTTCTTGGACACGATGTCCAAGCAGATCTTGCAGGTTGAGACAAAGGCTTCCTAGTCTGGGACTAGGCAGATTCTTGTTTGGGACCAAGCAGTTCTTGTAGGTGCAATCCTAGTTAGTTAACCAGGTGGATCTTGGTCAAGTTGACCAATATGATGATGTGATGTCCTCTCTTCTATTCGATTATTGCGAGGTTGTTTCTCAAGTGACTGTCCACCCCTTGATGATGTCACTAGCACCTAACCCTTAGGAGTAGTTCTGAGGACTAGAAGATCACATCATCCAGTTTGGATTTTCTCCTTATACAATGATGATAAAGATGCATGGAACACTCATGACAATTTACTTTGAGAGAGAAAATATTAAAGTCCTTGGTCCTTTATGGTACACCCTGGTCCTGTTGGTCCTATAGGTAAAAGAGAGGTTGTTTGTGCACTTTTATGGTACACCTTGGTCTTGTGGGTATGAGGGTTGTCTTACCTTCTTTTATGACCCCTTTCGTTGACTTATGGTCATTTATCTTACTTGGTCCTAACACTGTTATTATGTGTACCTTTAGCATGATGAATTTTATTTTATGATTTTAATATTTGAACCATTGGTACCATATCCTAAGTCAACATAATTTTATGGTTTTTATTTTTGGACCATTGGTACCCTATCCTAAGTCAACTTGATTTTATGGTTTTTATTTTTGGACTATTGGTTCCCTAACCTAAAGTTCACTTAACTTTATTATATGTTTGACCATCCTAAAATCTAGAATTTCCTAAGTGATCTTTCTAGAAGGTTTGTCAAGATTATAAATAAGTTTCACTTCTCCATTTCTAGGAAGTATGTTGACATGAGAAGCAACTCAGATCTAATCCTTATTTGGTGTGTGCTTGACGCCTAGAGGTTTTTTTTCTTTGTGCGGATGTTTTGATTTCTTGATGCTCCTATCTTCTTTTGGAATAGTCCATGACTGTTTTAGGTGACCTTATGGGCTGATCTATGGATTGTGTACTGCTCTTCTTGTTGGGTTGAGACCTAATGGGTTGATTTATGGACTATGTATTGTCTTCCCGCCGAGTCGTGATTTTGTGGGCTGATCTGTGGAGTGTGTATCTTGTTGAGCCATGTCCTTATACATCTAATTCATGGACAGTGTGGGACTGCATGTCCTTCCGAGTTAGTGGTTGTGACTGTGTATACAAGTTAGTTGTGACTGTATATACTAGTGGGTTGTGAATGTAACTATGCTGATCTCTCCTAGTTGGGCTATGGACTGTGATGATCTCCATTGGCCTTAATGTGAATTGTGATAACCTCTTCTAGCTAAGCCATGGCCGATTTGACCTTACCTCTCTGGACTTGACTTGTTTGCAGCCTATCTTGAATTGAGTTGTGGCTGTGTTAACTAGTAAATGACAAGGGTCTTCACACTTGATGACTGGGGTATTTTGTTTACTACTGTATGTATCTAACCTTAACCTACAACTCTCTAACTCTCCCTCTCAAGGTATGCCATCCATTCCTTTTGCTAGCTTGTCCTTTCGGTGACAAGATCTGACCCTAAAGGTATATGATTATAAGGTAGATCCAAACCAGATATAAATCAACATTGTTACAGTTCATTATCACTGATCTTTAGTTGTTGATTCATTAGTATATTTTACATGGTACCATTGCTACTGTCTCTTGCATCTCAAGGACCAACTTTAGCACATGGACCATTAAGGAATGCTAAAGTTGAAAGAGATAAAAATTTATGTTCTAATTTGTCTTAGTAGTTTGCATCTTGCACTATGTTGGAAACTGTTGTATTGTCCTGCATCTTAAAATTTATCTTATGTTACCAGTATTGCACCTTTACTTCGTTTAAGTAGTTGACTGAAGTGATGTGCAAAGTTGTTAATTTTTGAAAA
The DNA here is from genome assembly GCA_001517045.1 of Pseudotsuga menziesii. NCBI lineage: Eukaryota > Viridiplantae > Streptophyta > Pinopsida > Pinales > Pinaceae > Pseudotsuga > Pseudotsuga menziesii. The sequence goes on from LPNX010645603.1 coordinate 566,610, forward strand.
ACCCTAATCTAACCCAAAACCTTAGCATGGTATTAGAGCTTAGGGTTTGTAGTTAACTATGTTTTGCAGTCTATTAGAGGCTACAATGATCCTAAGATAAGGGTTTCAACTAACAATAAGGGTTTGAACTTTATTTTGGCCATTAAAGTATTAAAGATATGATATTTATAAAATATGTTGACCTCACTTATTGACTAGATTTAAAATCAATGACAACTGAACAAAGCTATGTGTTTATATCAGTAGTAATTACAAGTGTTATATCAAAAACTGGATTTGATAGATTGTGGACATGCTGACCCCTTGAAGAAGTATGTTAGTTATAACCAACAAATCTCAAGAGGCTTGACTCAAGGATATTTTATGTGATAAGTGAGAAAGTGTACTTAACTCTTGATATGGTTGAATCTTAACTTGTATTATGATCAGTGTTGTGCATTGATTGATGTGATCAAGAATTTTCTAGTATAAGGAAGTTAAAGTTCATGATCATGATCATATAACCATCCTGGATTATGTTGTACTAATAAAAGTGATGATGCATGAGATCTTGAGAATGATGTTATTTAAGAAGTGCATGCTCATGTTTAAAGGACATTGGTATATAATACTTAACCATTGTTGTGATGCATCAATCAATGAATTTGCAAAGAAGCTTAGAACTCATTCATGTATGACCTCATATATAGGGTTATGATCTAACCTATATTGTGCTAATGGATGTATGTTATTGCATGAGGACGATATGATGTTGACACCTTTGCATCTATAGGGGTACATGTTTAATTTAATGTCAAGATTAAGATACACAATGTGATTTCTGCATAAGGGCAGATATAAAGAGGGAGGACTTTATATCCCAACTTATGTTGATTCTTTGTCATGCCATGGATATGCTCTTGATGGCATTAAGATATCTTCTTTGTACATATTTGAATGGTAAGATCATGTTAAATTGATATTGATGACAATCAGACTTAACTTGTAGATAATATTCACAAGAGGAGGAGGATGTGACAAGAAATGAATGTTTGTAGATCATATTTATGCTTAGAATTGATAGCACACTCAAGAGGGAGTTGAGTGCTTAGGTATAGAGGGAGAAAGAGGCTCTACAAAATGGAGGATCAATTATGTGGGATGTTCACCCTCCCAAAGAAACTACTAGGCATTTGTTATAACTAGTAAGTTCAAAGACCAAGAGGGAGCCAAATGTGCCCCATCAATCCTAACACGATGGGATTGCAAAGAAAAATTGTGATCTCCCTTGAAGAAAGTTTTCAAAGAATCCTCCCAATTATAGACATGGAAATAAGCCCAATCCAGGAGTCATCTCTCTTAGATGAGCAGAGGAAGGAGGTTAGGGAGTCCTCAGTTAATCTCTTTGAGAAACCTATTGAGATCTTTCATGATTACTCTGGTTTTGATAAGCCACGTCATTGTTTATAATCCTCCATTTATGATGAGGCAGCCAAACATCAAGTTTGGAAGAGGTAAAGACGTTAAATGACATGTGAAAAGTGGTTCTCAGCTAACAAGGGAAGTTAGTGAAAACTTCCAAGTGGATCTATAAAAGATCAAGCTTCTTGCTGACAATTAGAGTTGTTTGGAGCTTTTAGAAAATATTGATGCTTTATGATAGGTAGGATCACATCAAGAGGAAGTATCACCATGTCTAGGACATGGTACAATATGCGTTGTCAAGTAGTCAGTTTACTAATGTGTTGACTAAGACTTTGTCAAAGTGTAAGTACTTTTGAGACAAGCTTACTGTTGCTGAGAATGCCTCTCTTGTTGAGAGGGAGTGTTATGGATAGTGCAGTTGCAAGACACACTCTCAATGACGATGGTGCCCTAGTCAGTTGATTATTGTGAGTAAGACCTTAGAAAGTACCCTAGGGCTCCCAATAGTCTCTTGGGGTTCTTGGTTTGGGACCAAGCAGGTTGATTCCATGGTATAATAGTTAGCTGAGACAAACGAGGAGACAACTGATGTGTTGACCAATGTTAAAGATAATGCAACTGCGAGACCCATTCTTAGCGAGGATGGTACCCTAGTAAGTTAACTAGGGTAGAGTAAGACCCTAGAAGGTATCCTGAGACCTCAGTAGTCTCTTGGGGTTCTTGGTCTTGGACTGAGCATGTTGATGCCATGGTAAAGTCCCTACCATATGGTTAGGCCCCCTATATGTCTCTAGGGTATTCTTTTCTAGGACTAAATAGTTTCTTGGACACGATGTCCAAGCAAATCCTACAGGTTGAGACAGAGACTTCTTGGTATGGGGCTAGGCAGAGTGTTGGTTTGGGACCAAGTTGTCCCTGCAAGTACATTTCTGGTAAGTTAGCTAGGTGAATCTTGGTCAAGTTGAGCAAGTTGATGATGTGTGATGTCCTCTCTCTTATTCGGTTATTGTTAGGTTACTTCTTAAGGGACTAGCCACCCCTTGATGACCAGAGGATTACATCATGCAGTTTGGATTTTCTCCTTATACAGTGATGACAAATATGTATGGAACACACATGACAATATACATTGAGAGAGAACAGATTAAACTCCTTGGTCCTTTATGGTATACCTTGGTTCTGTAGGTAAAAGAGAGGTTGTTTGTCCACCTTTATGGTATACCTTGGTCTTGTGGGTATGAGGGTTATCTTACCTTCTTTTTATGACCCCTTTGGTTGACTTATGGTCCTTTATCTTACTTGGTCCTAACACTCTTATTATATGTACCTTTAGCATGATTAGTTATTTTAGGGTTTTTATTTTTGGAACATTGGTACCTTATCCTAAGTCGGCTTAATTTTATGATTTTATTTTTGGACCATTTGTACCCTATCCCAAGTCAACTTGATTTTATGATTTTTTATTTTTGGACCATTGGTACCCTATCCTAAATTCAATTAACTTTATTTTGTGTTTGGCCATCCCAAAACCTAGGATTGCCTAAGTGACATTTCTAGAGGGCTTGTGAAGATTGTGAATAAGTTTCACTTCTCCATTTCTAGCAAGTATCTTGACATGCGAAGAAGCTCAGATCTTATTCTTTGTTGGTTTGTGCTTGACGCCTAGGGTTTCTGCTACTTTGGGTGGACGTTTTGATTTCTTGCTGCTCCTATCTTCTTATGGAATAGTCCATCATTGTTTTAGGTGACGTTATGGGCTGATCTATGGGCTGTGTAGCGCTCTTCTTGCTAGGTCGTGACCTTATGGGTTGATTTATGGATTGTGTATTGTCTTCCTACTGAGTTGTGAGCTTATGGGTTGATCCATGGATTGTGTATTGTGCAGAGCCGTGACCTTATACACTTGATTCGTGGACTGTGTGGGAGTGTGTGTCCTTCAAAGTTTTGGATGTGATTGTGTATAGTAGTTATTTGGGACTATATATACTAGTGGGTTGTGATTGTGACTGTGTTGATCTCTCCTAGTTGGGCTATGGACTCTGATGATCTCCCTCAGCCTTAATTTGAACTGTGGTAACCTCTTCTAGCTAAGCCATGGCTGATTTGACCTTACCTCTCTGGCCTTGACTTGCTTGCAACCCATCTTGAACTGGGTTGTGGTTGTGTAAATCCCTAAATGACAAGGTTCTTCATGTTTGATGACCGAGGTATCTTGTTTACTACTGTATGTGTCTAACCTTGACCTACAACTCTCTAACTCTCTCTCTCTCAAGGTATGTCATATGTTCCTTTTGGTAGCTTGTCCTTTTAGTGACAAGATCTGACCCTAAAAGTATCTGATTATAAGGTAGATCCAAACCAGATCTAAATCAACATTGTTAGAGTTCATTATCATTGCTCTTTAGTTGTTGATTCATTAGTATGTTTTACATGGTACTACGACTGCTGTTTCTTGCATCTCAAGGACCAACTTTAGCACAGGGACCATTGAGGAGTGCTAAAGTTGAAAGGTATAAAAATTTATGTTCTAATTTGTCTTACTAGTTTGCATCTAGCACTATTTTGTTCAATGTTACTGTTGTATTGTCTTGCATTTTGAAATTCATCTTAGGTTACCACTGTTGTACCTTTACTTTGTCTAAGTAGTTGATTGAAGTGATGTGCAAAGTTTTTAATTTTTGAAAAACCTTAATCTAACCCAAAACTTTTACAACCAAGACGCTAACAAGAGTAGGTGCACCTACGTTGCTCTCTACATGTTAGGAAGATGCTTGGAGTTATCCAAATCGATGTTCCTCCAAAGAGGGAATGATGAGGCATGTCCGAAAGTCATAGGTGCACTTATGTTTCTCTCTACATGTCAGGAAGATGCAAGAGGTTTGGGCTCTCCAGTGGGTGGAAGACGCAGATGCTCTTCGGTTGCTCTCCACATGTGAAGAAGACGCAGGTGGTCTAAGGGTTGTAATACATCTGGGCTACTGTCCACTGGTTGGAAGACGCAAATGTTCATTGGTTGATCTCTAGTGGGTGAAAGACGCATGTTGACCAAGAGAGAGACATTCTACATCTGGGATGCTCTCCACTAAGTGGAAGACAGAGGTTGTTTGAGGGACGTAGTGAACGCAATTGGGCTGCTTTCCACGTGGTGGAAGACACGTATGCCCCTAAGTTGTTCTCCTTTGGTTAGAAGACGTAAGTTTTTTGGGGGCCGTAATGTAAGCATAAGGGTTGCTCTCCATATGAGATGATGAGATGATCTGGATACATTGAGATGACAGTAGGAGACATAGGTGATTTCTTTGGCAATGTAATATGTGGTCTTGGGCTGTACCTACTTGATAGCTTTCTCGTACAGATGATGAAGTACTAGATGGGATCTAGGTCTACATCAAACATGAAAAAGGGTTGGCTCTGTAGAACTTCTTATGAAATACATATTCGAGAGAAGTCACTAGTCAACGGTCGATGAGACGAGAGTTTCCACAACAATGATGATGATGATGTCCAGAGATTGCATCTAGTCGTGGTGATGACTGTGTCAAAAGAATACATGCCTTGTTAAGAGGGAGTGTTGTTGAAAATGTAACTTCAGAAGATATTCTTGTATATATTATTATTATTACTATTGTACCTCCTTTTGGAGATTTTTTCCCGTGGGAATATAGTAAACCCACTTTATAACTTATGATAAAATATTTAATCAATTTTGATTAATTTCCTACCCACTAGCATAGATAGTTGGCATCCACTTGTACCACATAGTCAACACTTGCCATATATACCTCAAGAACAGTTTAATCCTGATTCTGGTTTCACCCTGTCTACTTTATTGACTGCCAGAATTAGTCACTGCGCTTTCCTGCAGATTCTGCCTTATTATTCTTTTATCAAGCTTTTATGTGGATAGGGTAAAGCTATTAAAGTAGGAAACTGCTATTTTTTGTTGCCAACCCATCTTCCATGATTTTCTCTCCATTTTATAGGATTAGCATGTTTTTCCATCCCTCTTGAAAATTCACTCGTGCTTTTGCTAATTTGCGAGGTCCTTGACTGATTTGGGAAGTGCTTTAGCCACCTATGTGTGTTTATTATATTTAGTAAGTCTATCTTTTTTAGCTTGATGAGTTGTCTCCAATACAACATGATTTTACCTATGAGGGATGTACTATTTATGTACACTATTATTCATCATTATTAAATGGAAGGATACACTCCAATATTCATCTCTTCATTCATGTGATTCGAGCTCTATTCTTCTCTCAATTTTTCTTTTGTGTTCTTGTGAGAATTATCTTAGTAGCAAGATCTATTTTCAGTGCTTCTTCTTAACATGTTTACTCATAGCATTGGAGCTGTTATTTCTACATGGTATCAGAGCTCAAGGTTTCTCAAGTTCTATAGAGTTGAGGAGCGCATCTAGTCTCTTATCCCTCTTTGAAGAAGAGCTTGATCTAAGCTTACAAGATTTTCTCCTAGCTTTGTTTTAGCAGGTTGTAGAGAGTTTCTTCTTGAGCACATCAATTGATCAGTATGGATTCTTCTTTAGCTATAATCCTGACTCCCTTCAATTATCACAAATGGAAAACCAAAATTTACATTCTATTGCGCAGTAAGGGACTATACAGAGTTACTCTAGCTTTGGAGAATGAGCCCAATGCTGTTATTGAGAAAGCTAAGTGGCATAATAGGTTGGATGAAGCCTATGGATTGATTTGCCTCTCTATTTATCCTGATCTATTCTTTCATCTAGATGGTTTGAGCACTCTAAACAAAGTATGGACCAAACTTGAGTCTCTTTTTTGAGTTCAAGATGAGTTAAGAGCGCATCAATTGGAGATTGAGTTATTCTGGACGAGTCCATGCAGTTTCGATTCTATTGAGCGTTTCTTCGCCAAATTCAAGTCACTTGTTCTAATGCTCAAACATTGTGGGAGTGAGAAGAAATATGATCAATTAATCTTTTCCATTCTTTCTAAATTGGGTCTTGAATACTCGTTTTTTGTGTCTACTTTTCATGCTATTAGGCTTGTTGTTTCTAATTGGAAAATGCCTTCTTTATGTACTTTCTTTGATTCACTAACAAAGGAGCAAGACAAATTCATTCAAATGGGTGCTCTTAGATCTCCCGAGGGCAAGGATCATGCTCGCATGGTTCAAGGAAGCAAGAATACCAAATTCAAAAAAAAAATTGTGAAAGAGAAGAAGCCAAATTCAGAAATTGAAGATGAAGGTTTGAAGCTTACTGATGAAGATTCAATGAAGAAAATCAAGAAGAAATGGAGCACATCCAAGTGTTCTTATTGCAGCAAAGGATTTCATCTAGAGAAGAAATGTTTCAAAAATAAGATGGACATCATGTCCCATCTTCTTGAGAAGCACGATATCGAAGTTCCAGATGAGCTAGAGAAGCCCGCTGAATCCTCAGAACAATGTCATAATGCGCAGTTCTAAGCACTTGGAGAATTTGAGGTAAAAAATGGGCCTCATAAGAGATATATTAAAATATTATGAACTAGGGATTTTATGGGGAAGGTATGCTTGACAACTCACCTTTCCACTACATTAAATGTACAATTTAGATAACCATGGTTGAGTTACATACTAGAAACAAAAAACAATAAAAAAATGTTATGTTGAAGTGACTAAAAGCTAATTTTAATTTCCAAAAAATGTGTAGTATTTGAATGCATTCATGCCCTTGAACTTGGATGTCACTTTTAAAAATAAAATATACACACACTTAGAAGACAATCAAATTTGTTTTAATATAAAATAGAGACACAAAGAAAAGACGATCAAATATTTGTTAGTAAGAAAATGAATAAACAATAAAAAACACAAATTTTCTCCAACCACATTCAAAATTGAAATTTAAAATAAAAAGATATATATATTTTCTCATTTTATTATTATTATAACTTATGTTCTTTTGTTTCTTTCTATAATTTATGTATTTTTATGATATAATTAATTTAGTGTTTAAAAGTTAAAATTTAAGATAACAGTCTCTTTTTAATTTTTTATTATAAGTTACCTTTTTAGGTTATTAACAAAATTTACATATGTTAATGGTAATGATTAACCTATTATTCGAAAATTAAAATTTAAAATAATAAATATATATATATTTTTTTAATTTAAATTACTTGTTTTCTGATTAAACCTATTTATGTGTTTTTATAATAGAATTAATTTAGTTAAATTCTCATAAAATAAGATGTTTATGATTTGTATAAAAAATATTCTAAAATAAATTTTACTAATTACATTTGTTTTTAATTTTAGTAATTTTTTCTATGTTATAAATATAATATCATTATTATTATATTATGAATGTGTGGATATAACTACTTTTTATTTATAATAAAAGCAGAATATTTAATGTTATTATTTTTTTTATAATGATTATTAATATTTTATTTATAGTATTTATTAATTTATTGATTTTTTTTAAGTTGTATTTTTTTTTAAATTATGATAATGTTTTTTGTTATTTTTTTGATAATAAGAGTTATTAATATTGAACAATTGTATGAAATTTAGATTTTATATAAAATTTAAACGTTGTATATAAAATTTATTTTTAACATAATGTATATATTCTTTATGAAATGAAATTCATTTATAGAAATGGTATGTTTTATAATTTTAGTTTATCACAATTTAAAATAAAACACTATTTTTTAATTATTATTATTTTTTAAATTTAAAACATAAACCAACAGCAATGAAATAACTCTACCATATGAAATATAAATGAAATAACCTTACCATATGTCCCATTAACTAGCCACAAGGATATCGATTTGAAAATCAATACCATTATATCCCCATAATCAATACGAGCTTCTAACTGTGTGGGCCCAACAAAATTCCATATATCGAAATTTTATTAAAGAGGTAGATCCCTTTTATGTCTTCTCCCACTATCGACTTTAATACTTTAAAATAGGAATTGTCCCATTGAAATAGCAAAGCGGGTGAAAAGATAGCAAATCTCGTGAAGAGGGTAAGGGCATTCGATAATTGTTTTGGAGGGGATTAGCCACAACATTTTTTTTTTTGGGGGGGAGGGGGAGTTGTAATGCACCAGTCTATACAGGAGCATCAGATATTTGGGTAGCTACAGCAGGCACCAACAAAAATTAACTTCCTTTGATGTGTTCTCTCTTAGGTTTCAGACTCTTGCATTTTTTTTCTTCTAAATTTTCATCGTTGGCATTAATTCCATTTGCCCAAATTTGTTCATTTATGTCCAGAATGGATTACATTAATGGTATGATTCTACTTTCACTACAGTCGTGCCAGATTGTGAAGCCTTTGATTGAATGCAGAGAGAGCATGTGTTGTTTGAGCAATAAAAAGGAGGAAATTGTAGTGATATATGAAGTCAGTTTAGAAACCCCTAGTAGCAACATACAAAAACGGTTTGAAAACCTCCCTATAGCCATAATAAATCATAATAAATATATATTTTATTAAAAATATCAATATTGCAATATCATTAGGGCACGAATGAATCAAACCTTCAACCTCCTGTTTGTAAATCAAATGCTTTTCTATTGAGCTACAACTCTTTACGAATTGGGGAAAGGGGCAATATTAACACCATGATTGCATCATTTGTAATTATAAAAAAATGATTAAGAATCCCAACATTGTAATTCTAAAAAAAATACTAATAATACTAACCACACATGGCCTCATTAACCTATGATTAAGGATGCCAATTTCATTGTGTGGGTTTGAAAAATATGTATGTGTCTCAATGCCTTGAAAATTACATTCCACGGTGTTAGCACTCATAATATACCAAGGTTGTGGAAGGTAAATACCAAGGTAACAACAAAACCACTTTAAGAAAGAAAGCTCGCTTCTTTCTTCCTAGAGAGGGATCTCTCATTGTTTGTTTTGACAGAGCCAAATGTGTAAATAAAATAAAAATTTAGATTGTTTTTGTGGTTAAAAAAAGGCAAGCATACATTGGGCTATGGAATCACAAATATTTTTTGAATCACAGAACTGTTTGCATGGAAAGATTCTGCAAAGGAAAGATAATACTTCGGTCATAGTCAAAAAGTTGTTTGTCTGGTGATAGAGAAGAAATAATGACAGTTCATCACTATAGAGCACCAGAAAGATGAATTTTGCATTAAATTTAGTTGAAAGGATTTTTGGATATTTGAAATAATAACTAGAGCATAAACATGTATACATTCTGAAACTATTACACTGATTCTAGATATGAAAGAACACATAATGGCAAGCTTTAACATGAAAGACATGCACATAAGAAAGAAAGTAACAGACTGTAACTACAAAATACACATGAATCTTTGCAGCAAAAGGCTAGCATTCGGCTTTGTAATTTTATTAAAGATAGGTCACAAAGTACATAACACCAAATCTCTCGGGTTCCAACCCTTCTTCCATATAACTGAGTGGTACTTATACATTGCTCCATGCGCTGAAACATATAACTAACTGCTAAAAATAGCTCTAACTGCTCTTACATGTGTTACTCGACACTTCTCTAATAACTGCTTCTAAAGACAAACTAAATAACTAATAACTAATCTTCTTTTCATTTGTCTTAATTTATTTGTTAAACAAAGCAACCTTTACCAGATTTTGCAATTCGCTATCTTGATAAACTTCCTGCTTATTCCTCTTGCGAAATCAGTTTTGACCATAGATCCAAGATCCACCAAGATCTATATCGTTCAAACCTGTCGGGCCTACCCAATTTCATAATCCACCATTATGACTTTCTTTGTGCTAGTTCACATTGCGAAATTGTTTCCAGCCTTTGATCAAACTCCTCTTTAAATCTTCACCATTCAAACTTTAAGAACCTACCATATTTCGCAGATTTCAATTGTTCATTTATTCGTGCATGTTTGCTCAGCGAAATCTCTGTCCACTGTTGATCTTTCTCCGACCAAATCCTGACCATTGAAATATGCGGGCCTTTTACACCATCGCACTCCATAAAAGTGACTTTTGTACCCCCATTCTTCGAGTGCGATATCCAATGGGGAGGGGACACGTCATTTACGCATGTTCCCCATCGCGTAGGCCCTATCCGACTTTGAGTGTGCAAGTTGCCTCAGTGATTTATGTGTACACCGTCGAATTTCATCGGAGATGCATGAATGGACGAGAGTTGTTGATCTCTGTAAGATTCATCTTGCACCGTTGATCTGGGATCAAAGTGGCGGAAAGCGGATCGCGGAAGGCGGGCTTCTAACTTTTCATAACCAAATTTTTTATGTTTCTGCCTTCCGTCTTTTTGCTCCCTTCTGGGCCGTCGATCTGCAGTTTCTAAATTATCATCTAGATTTTCTATTCTTTCACTTTGGATGAGCGAAATCATTGCTAGCCGTAGATCTGATATCAAAGATGTGGAAGCTTCCTGGACCATCGATCCTGCGGACTGCGGATCCCAGAATTCCAACTTTTTTGCAACCAAATTATGTCTTTCCCACTTCCGACTTTTCTTTTTCGAAAAAAAGCGGAAGGCGGAAATACCAACTTTTATCACCAAATTTTGGCTCTTTCCTCCATCGCCCTTTTGCTTCCTCTCTTTCGTTTCCCACCTTTTTTGGACCGTTGAATTGTGTGAAATCTCTCCGAACCTTTGGATCTCAGATTGAGGAAAGCAGAACTCGGATTTTCCATCTTTTCCAACTGAATTTTTGCCTCTTCCGCTCTTCCACACCCAATTTTTCCTTAGTGGAAATGATTTGCGGCCTTTGATCTTCTTTGTTGTGCATCCATAACATCCATTCCCTGTCATCGTTCAACTTGGAACATAGTTTCTCATTCTCACTCATTGGCAAAGTTGAAAACTTTGAATATTTTCAATTATTTTGCAATTTCAACTTAAAAATGATCCTTCAAAACACCTGTAAAACTTCATTAACATCCTTCAAGATCACATGATAAGACAATTTTCAAACCTCATTCTTCCTTTCACTAATCTAACCCCCTCCAACTACTTCGCTCAAAAATAGTGCTAACACACAGAAAATATCATGCATTTGGTCCTAAAGAAACCCATTAGAGGAAATTTGAGGTCGAAAATGGGCCTCCTAAAGAAAATAAAAAAATAATAGTTAAACTAATAAAATAATAGTTATTAATTTTGGAGGAAGAATGAAAAAAACAATTTTTTTGTTCATATTTTCGACATATCTCCTTGTGTTTTTACTCAAATTTTGAGCAGGAGAGCTTGTAGGATGCAAAATTTAATTACACATCCAACGAGTACCTACACTGCATACTTTTGACAAACCTCGCTACCCAAAAAACAAAAAATATCTGAAAAAATGCGATGATGACATCATCATCACATTTTTTCAAGTATATCTTGTATTTGGGGTAGCGTGGTCCATCAAAAGTATGCAGTGTGAGTACTCGTTGGATTCAAAATTAAATTTCGCATCCAACGAGCTCTCTCACTTGAAATTTGAGTAAAAACACAGGGAGATATGTCGAAAATACGAACAAAAAAAATAGTTTTCTTTTATGACAATTATGTCAATTCAACCATTATGGTTGACTCATTTTATTGAAATTCTAATGGTTGTTGAATTCCAACTCACAAAATTTATTGTTGGCGCATTTTCTTATAAGGCCCATTTTAGACCCCAAATTTCCTCTAATGATTAGGACATCCAAAACCATGAACAATGCCTTAAAGCATCATGTGTGACTTTGCAAGGCTATCTATCGTGCTATGTATCCAAGTCTTGGGGACTTGGGGGACTGGACATGGTCATGGGTGGAGGCATGAAGGTCAATCTCTAAAGGAATATTTTAGCCATCTAGGGATAAGAAGGTTGTATTCACCAACAACACATGGACTTCTGAGATTCATTGGCCTATGATTGAGGATTTCAGTGAAATTAGGGTGTTTTGAGGAGTATGTACGTGTCTTAAGGTGTTGGGAATGAAGTTATAGGGAGTAAGAGCATGCTTTTTTCCCTAAAGAAACCATTGAGGATTTTGGAGCCATGAGAAATGTCTCAAACAACCACACATGACTTTGCAGGGGTATCCATGGCACTATGTATGTAGGTTTTTTGGCCTTAGGACCTTCGACATGGTCAATAAAAGAGACCTAAACATAGGGCCCTAAAGGAAGCTTCTAACATTGGCTTATGATTGAGTATGTTAGTACAATTAGATGATTTTGAGTAATATCTGCTTGTGTTAAGGCCTTGGGAATGATATTCTAGGGAAGAAGACTATGTTTTTGGCCTTAATTTATTTCTCAAGGCATTTAGAGCCATGAACAATTTGTCAAGGAATGATGCATAACTTCGTAGGGCTATACATGGAACTATGTAGCTAGGTTTTATTCCTTAGGTCCTTGGACATGGTCAGTTAAGGACTCTTGATTCTTATCCCCTAACAGAATCTTCTAGCCATCTAAGGCTAAGAAGGTAGGCTCCAGAAACCACACATGGTCGCTTGAGTGTATTATTATCCTATGATTTAGGGTGTCGATGACAAAAGGTTGTTTTGAGTAGTATGCAGGAGTCTCGGGGCCTTGGGAATGATGTTTTATAAAAGAAGACCGTGCCTTTAGCCCTAAATTAATTGTTATGGAATTAAAATCCATGAACATTTCCTCAAAGAACCTTGTAATATTTTGGAGTGGTATATGTAGTGTTGTGTTTGGATCTTGTGGCCTTAAGGCTTTGGACAAGGTTAGTGGAGGATACCTAAACCTTAGGATCTAAAGGAATATTCTAGACATCTATAACGAAGTAAGTTTCCTCACCCGACCACACATGGTCTATTGAGGGTGTCATAGGCCTATGATTTAGGATGTTGCCGCTATTAAATGGTTGTAGGATTATGAAGGTGTCTTGGAGCTTTTAGAATGAAATTCTAAAGAAGAAGACCATGCATTTGGCTCTAAAGAAACATGAGGCATCTAGAACCATCCACAATGCCTCAAAGAGCCACACATGACTTTGCATGGGTATCCATGGTGTTATGTATCTAGGTCTTGTGGTCTTACAACCATATACATGGTAATGGGGGAGACCTGCAACTCAAACCGTAAAGGAATATTCTAACCATCTAGGGATAACAATGTTTCTTCGACTAAGAACATGTAGCCTCTTGAGGATATGATTGGCCTATGATTGATAATGTTTTTGCTATTAGGTTATTTTGACAAATATGTATTGTGTCCTAGGGCATTAGGAATGGATTTCCAAGGAACAAGACCATTCCCTTGTACCTAAAGAAACCATTTCTACATCAAGGTATATTCAAGATGTTAGGGGATTTTAAACACTAATAATGGGACTAAAGTCCCATGCCATGTGTAAGAAACCAAATCCGCATTTCCTAAAGGAACGTTCTAGTCATCTATACCCAAGACCAACGAATTTAAATACCACACATGACCTCTTGATGGGTTAATTTGCATTTGAGTGGTGATATAGATTCCATTAGCACTTTTTGAGCTCCAAGTATTGATCTCAAGTGCCTTGACATGGTTGGGGTAGGAAACTTGTTCCTTAATGCTTGAGGGAAGGTCGTAGGCATCTAATCCAAAGAATGACACCTCAAACTAGCACACATCACCTTTGTGTGGGTATATGTATGGAATTATGTGGTTTTTAATAGTAGGTATAACTCTTCGACTCCTAGAGATGATTAAGGAATAAATCCTACAACTAATATCATAAAGGAACCTTTCAGGCATCTAATTCCTAAATGATGCATTGAAGCACCACACTTGAACTCCAACAAATCTTTTCCCTCCAAGGGGGGATGTTAGTTCCTTTAGAAGGTTTTCATCACTAGGTATGGATCTATCCATCACACCTATATGGATTAGGCACTATTGGTCTTTGGTCATACATTGTGGATGGGTCTTCTCTCTCATCATCCTTTCCTCTCTCTCTCTCTCACCCTTTTTCATGTCCCTCCCTTTGTCACTCTTTCTATATTCTCTCCCCCTCTCTTTACCTATACCCCCTTTCTCTATCCCCTCTAACTACCCCTCTCTCTATCCCAATATTCCCCCTTCTCTCTCCCAATACCCTCCCTCTCTCCCTAACATGGCCTACTCTCTCTCTCTATGTTTCCCTCCTATATCCCTATCTCTTTATCACTCCCTATGCCTCCCCCCACTCTCTCTCTCCACCCCTTTCCTCCTAAGCCACCTCTTTGACCCCCTTTCCATCACCACCACCTTCTCTCTCTATTCCCCCTCTCTTTCTCCATTTCTCTCCTCATCCCTTTTACCTCTCTCTCTCTCTAATCCATCCTCCCTTTCTCCATCTTTCTCCCTCTATATCTCCCTATCTCTTCCTCCTCCCCCTCTCCCTTTCCCTCCCTCACCCCCTCTCTTTTTCTCTCCCCCTTTCTCTCTACCTAAACCCCAGCTCCCTCTCTCTCCCTCTTTCTCCTCTTATGTCTCCCTCCTATATCCTCCTATCTCTCTTACCCTAAGCATTCCCAATATCTCTACTCTTTTCCCTACCCCTTTCTATCTCTTCCCCCTCTCGTTATCCATATTTATCTCTCTCTCTCTCTCCCCTAGTCCTCCCCTCTCTCCCTCTTTCCCCTTATTCCTATATATTCCCCCATATCTCCCTCCCTCCCCATGCCCCCTAGTTTATCTCTCCATCTGTCCCTCCTTCTCTTTCTCTCTATTTCCCCTACCCCTCCTTTGTGAGAGAACATGGATCATCTACGATTACCATCATCATTTGACCAAAGATGATGCATTCTTCCAGCTTGTTTGAGGTCTATTCTCACTGTAGCTTATTTAGTTGTCTCCCATGTATTGAACTCTTCTCAAATACCACATTAGGTAAACAAGAAGATACATTCTTCCCCATGTGCATTGCGTCAAACATGTGAACAATTGGCAGGTCTTCATAGTATGGTAATTGTGGAAATAATGTCTTTCGAGTCATTCCTAGAGGAAGGGATCCTATCACAAAGGAAAATCATAATAAATTTACTAAAGCCTTTCTTTTGATAAGTGATTGTATAACATTTGGAATGGGGCATGAGAATTACCATGCATGTTTCTATATGCATGCATCCATTTCTTGGGATTCATTTTCAAAGGTGATATGAGAAGGCACTCCTTCCCACCAAATTCATCCTTATGTTTTACATGGTATGTGTGATTATGTTTTAGAAACATTATATACTCATCATATATTGTTTTCCCAAATATCACGATCTTCTAAATGAAGTGCAAGGTCCATTACATAGAAGACATATGTTTGGGCCCATCCACTCACTCCTAGAAAGATTATCCCATGTCAAAATTTTAGTTTATATACTAAGCCATAGAAAACATTTAAGCTATAAGGAAAGATTCCATTTCCAAATAGATATTGGCCTCTATTTGTCAAAGGTTGCATTATAGGATCATTAAACATGTAACGAACAAATGCATTGAGAAATAATGAATAGGACTATGTTATTATAATCAATCAATTATAGGTTCTTTTGTATAAAAACTGTCTATTTAATATATTGAAATATTGATTTTTTAATTGCGCCGAGAGGCGCTCTACAGCCCAGTATGGGGGAGATCTTGTAACGTGATGTAACGTTACTAACGTTTGTAACATGTCGGCAAAAAATAATAGTGATAGTGGATATTATGGGAGAGATTTTGTAACGTTTGTAACATGTCGGCAAAAAATAATAGTGATAGTGAATATTATGGGAGAGATCTTGTAACACAAAATAAAAATTAATATCACTTTCGTAACGTTATTTTTATTAATAAAAAATTAATTTTCTAATAAGCCAAAATAAATGTCAGCCACAAAAACAATCTACTATGGGGGAGATGTTGGAATCTTCCTACTTAACAAAACAATAAAAAAGTAAAAATTTAATTATCCGTAAAAAAAATATGTGGGTCGAGAAAAAAACACAATTAAATTATCCGCAAAAAAATGTTGGCCCACATGGTTTTAAAACCATGTGCAAGGCATTCTAAGCAACCCATGGTTTTATTGTACATGGTTTAGGAGGCTTTGCACATGTTTTTTAACCATGTGCAAGGCCTCCTAAACAACCCATGGTTTTATTGTACATGGTTTAGGAGAACCTTGCAAATGGTTTTAAGACCATGTGCAAGGCCTCCTAAACAACCCATGGTTGTAGGATGGCCTTACATATAGTTTTAAAACCATGTGTGGGGAAATGATGCAATGTTCGTTCCTAACAAAATAAAAAACAATAAAAAATATTATATGTCGGACATAAATAGTATTAAATATTAATAATAAAAATATTATATGTGGACCTTAAATAAAAATATGTGTCTTTTGGTTTGAATCAAATCAATGGATACCTAAGAAGAGGTTTGCACCTAGAGAGATTTGATCCATCTCGACGCTTGATAGAGCCTAGGATTTGGATCTACGCTGATAATAAATTAAAATCAAAATAACAATAATTATTTTTAATGCACATCTTTTAACCTTATTATAACATTTACACTTTAGAAAGTTTTCTTTTAATACATAAATATAATATATGAAATCATACTTATTATAAACCTTATGTATTTATTTCTTCATATAATAGCTAATTATTAATCTTGATAAAGATTTAATAATTTGATAATTTAAAATAAATAAAACTAACCTTTATTTCCAAACATTATTTTTTAAAATCAACTGACTACTTTCGATGGATACATATTAATCTAGTGTAAATCGTTAAACCTTAGTTATGGTTTCAAATCCCAACGAGGCATACTAATGTTAAAATATTATAGATCGTTTAAATACTTTGGAAAAGAGTGCAATTTTTTTCAACACACTTTCATTTCGCGGCATGTACAATTTGAATTCGTGGCATATGCAATATATCTTGTATTGGATTATAGATTTGATATCGGAGTGAGCTAGTTGTGGAGCAAAACTCTCTCCATCGGACTGAGGAGGAGCAAAGTCAACGCTAACTTTGCTCCTCCTCCATCCAATGAAGGAGGATTGCTCCACAGCTAGCTTACTCCTTTGATATCTAACTACTTCGTTAATAATTAGCGCATTATTCAAAATACCATTGATTCTAGTTCAAGAAGTAGCCTGTGTTTGTCAATTTTACGATTCGCTTGGACTTCCCACCCCATGATGGATGGTGAGGATTGAAAACAACACACAGCTCATAGCACTCCGCTGGTAAATAGTCGACGGTTCTTAAATGAACGTACCTTCACTGCGCGCTATTCCATATCTATTATTTGTTAATATCTGTCTTCCAACAGATATGCAGACCATTTTTCTATCTGAACGATGGAGAGTTGGGCCTTTTCAATTAAACTCAACAACATTTCCTTTTAATTAATTAATTAATTAATTGTAATATAATTTTATAAAATATTGTATTTTAATGTAATTATAATGTTTAATATTGTTTTAAAATTTAATTTTAATGTTTTGTAAAACGTCATGCTTAGTGGTTTTTAATTAATTGTAATATAATTTGATAAAGTATTACATTTTATATTTTGTTGTTTAGAAATTAGTATTTTTAAAGTTAATTTTTAAATTGGTTTTTTTATGAATTTATTATTTTGTAATGTTTTTAATTTAAAATATTTTTATACAAATCTAATAATAAAATATTTTAAAAGTATTAAAAAACTTAATAATACCTTTTAAAAATAATTAAATAAAATAATGTTCAACTAAAAATATACTTTTTAATAATAATAAAATAAAGTTCAATTAAAAATATACTTTTAAAAAATAATAAAATAAAATAAAGATCAACTAAACATATATAATTATATGATATTTTTGAGATTAAGAAAAAATGATGAATATATCATATATTCATAAGTAAAAATGTGCAAATAAAAGATATTTTTAAGTTTAAGAAAAAATAGATAAATATAACATATATTGGAAATTATGTAAAGACATACATATCAAGTGAAAAGACATATATTGTCTTTTTCAAAATATATGAAGGGACTAATATATTTTATTGAAAAAGTGAGAAAATACATTAGTACTTTGCTCTAGGTGTATAAGTACTTGTAAACTACCATGGTTAACCAAATATTTTCATCAACCATTAAGAATATGACAAGTAAGCAACATTAACTCAAGTAATGCCTACTCAACTATTGTAAATAATATCATTCTTTAGATTATGATTGGTTCTTAAAAAAATGATTTTAATAGTATTTTTTTTGTTTGGAGACCCATTTTTTACCTTGAAATTCTCCTAATGGTGATATAAACTATGCCTTGAGTGCCAGAGTAAAATCCTCTTCTCATGTCTTTGATATAGATTCATTTTCTAATAGATTAGAATCAGAAATATCAAATCATTTATTTGATAATCCACTTATCAATCTCCTAGATTCATCTCCCAATAGTTGTGATTTTTCACTAAATCATGACTTGTCTTTAACCAACTCTTCCTCGCTCAATAATTATTATTTAGAAACATGTTTTTCAGGATGATATACATGTCATGACATAATTCATACCACCATCCATACCATCTACCATACCTTTGAATAATCTTAAGACTATACAAATCCCATGTTCACTAGGTGATTCCTCATTGGTATCTTATGTAGTGTTACTTATAGTACATGGTTTGAAGTCTTGCTTATCTTTCACTGGTTGGTTTTCCATGACCTTAGTCATCATTGGACTGATATTACACATGTTTGGATCTATTATAAACACTTATGGTTCAGATCTCAAGTCCATTTATCATAAAGATTATTACACTCATCAATTTTCCCCAGTTGCTCATAGGTTTCCTAGTCTAGCTCTATATCCTCATGGAGTCACTGAAGCCTTTGTCTTTGTTGTTCTGGATGCTAATGTTTTTGATATATCAGAGTTTTGTCTGCTTCATATCAGATTTGAGAAGGTGCTACAACAGATTGGAAGAATGACATGTGATTCACACCACAATTTTGTAGTTATTTAAGGAATTGACCGTGTAACAAATTGTCTTAATTTTTGTACTCTTTGGGAAGGAGTATGCACAAATCTCTTTTTTATTTTAGATTTTGTTTGCATATCAGAGTTTGTTAGAGCAAGAAGCATTCAGATAATGCTCCAACTTCATCAGTTGATGAGATACCGGGAATATCTCTTCTTCTTTCTTGCAGATTCTACACTCTAGTGCATGATCATGGAGTTCATGATTTCTCCATCAAGTCCTTCACCAAAAAACAGTTCATTTAACTCATTCAAGTGAAGATAAAGACACACTGAAGACATGTTATTTCAAATTTTGTGCCTTATCCTTTCTTGAGGGAGGATTTTCCCCATGTGGTTTTGTCTCTTTCTTCACTTTTCTAGACATGAATAATTGTAAAGGGTGACCATAGCCTTGTTATTGGGTCTTATATACACCTATATATCATCATAAAGTCAGACTTAAAAGGGGGTGTGGGAAGATAATAAACCCTCTTCATAACTTATGATAGAACATTTAATCAATTTTGATTAATTTCCTACCCACTAACCTAGATAGTTGGCATCCACTTGCACCACATAATCAACACTTGCCATATATACCCCAAGAACACTTTAATACTGATTTTTTGTTGATCTTGTCTACTTTATTGACTACCAGAATTAGTAACTGCGCTTTCCTGCAGATTTTGCCTTATTATGCTTTTGTCCAACTTTTTTATGGATAAGGTAAAGCTACTCAACTAAGAAACTGCTATCTTTTGTTGTCAACCCATCCTCCATGAGTTTCTCTCATTTTCCAGGATTAACATGTTTTTCCATCACTCTTGACAACTCACTCATGTTTTTTCTAATTCGTGAGGTCCTCGACTGATTTGGGAAGTGCTTTAGAGTCCTATGGGGGTTTATCATATTTAGTAAGCCTATATTTCTAAGCTTGATGAGTTGTCTCCAATACAACCTGATTTTACCTATGAGGGATGTACTAATTATGTACACTATTATTCATCATTACTCAATGGAAGGATACACTCCAATATCCATCTCTTCATTCATATGATTCAGTCTCTATTCTTCTCTATATTTTTCTTGTGTATGGTTGTGAGAATTATCTTAGTAGCAAGATCTATTTTAGGTGCTTATTCTTAGCATATTTACTCATAACATTGGAGCTTCTATTTCTACATTTCCTCCGTTCGAAGATGTCATTGATATACTTGGTCATGTAATAATATCAAGATAAAATCTCCGTTGTAAGTCTGGGAAATAGTCCCCAAAAGAATTACTGTAAAATGTATTTTTGAGTATGTTAAGAGGAAGTCATCCCACTTAGGTTAGGAAGCCGTCCCTATTGGGGGTTTAGGTCATCCACTTGAATATTATAAATAGAGAGGCTCTCTCTCGTTTGGACACAAAACAAGTTCACGCAAGTTTGCTCCAAGGACAAGATAGACAAGTTCGCTAGGGTAGAAGAGAAGAAGAAGTTGCAAAGGATATCTTATCTCTTGGTTTTCTATCTTGGCTTGACATTGTCTTTAGTGATGAATCCATACATAAGAAGTAGTTGTGTTTTTCTTGAGAGGGTTTTCCCAAGATAAAATCTTTGTGTCTCATTTATGCCTTGCTTATCTATCTTTCTGTGATCCTATTGCATTAGATTAGAGATCTAACGTATTTAAATTAAAGTAAAAACACTAACATAAAGATGAGTCAAAGCTAACGAAAGAATGAAAGAATGGAGAGTGATTATAACATATGTGATTTTTGTGATTTTTGCAACAAGTATAAATTCCCTCTCCCATGGGCACTAGCTAGATCCATCACCAAAATGATGAATAGAGTAGAACTATTATTGAACCACCCTAAACCAATAAATGATGAATAGAGTGGAAGTATTATTGAACCACCCTAAACCAATAGGGTACCAAAATGGTGAGAAAATCCAACCAATGGTTTAGAAAAATGGTTTGTGGAGTTTAAGCATTCAAATACAATAACCATGAGTAGAGATGAACTAATAGCAAGAAGAGCCAAAATAATAAAGTGAACTATGAGGTTGAATTTTGAATGCTTACATGCACTAATAGAAAGGCTAGCTAGGGGTCCATCATGGCCAATGAGTCATTAGCTTCAAAAGGCCAGCTAAGGGGTATTATGGCCAGTGATGTCATTATGTCTTTTGGATGTGACACTAAATCCACGTTGTTTCCTGCCTTCATGAGGTGTAATGTTAGCCACCCGCAATATGTACTATATAACATCCACTTGCGGGTGCTAATCAAAATCCCTTATAATGTGACCCCATCCATTGAAAAGTTTCACTACCCCCACATTGATTTTGGCCATCCTCATATGGCCTATATTTTGATTATTTGTCAATGACCTTGCATTATCTTGTATTGTGTTTATCATCAACTTCGGTGCAGTTCTCCTCGACGTGGTGCTTGGTGGGCACCATGGGGGCACATGCCAATTGGCGGGCTTAGCTAATCTTAGTTAGGGATGAGATTTACTCGTGTCTGTAGTAATAAGTGTGTTTGGCCTTGTGATCGTTGTCTTTCATAAAATGTTAATGCACAATATTGTTGGTATATCAATCGTTAGAGGAAATGTTTTGATTAAAACATAAGATTGCAGTCATCCAAATCATGGTAGTAATAACACTGCTCGTGGTGCTTGGATTTTTTTTTTCAGTAGAAAAAAGCCTGTCCTTAATATTCAGAAAGAATCAAAGGGCATCTGAGGTACCTACCCAAAGGAGGGTTACATACATATAATTGATCGGAGGGATGATGGCTACATCAACATCCATCATGAGACCCAAACACAACAGAGCAGAGGGGGCAAGAGAATATTCCGCATAACTTTACCCATCAGAAATAAGAATGACCCATATAGCCATGTCTATCGGGAATCCAAAGAGAGTAGAACAACAGTCTAAAAGGAGCTGCTCCATAACAATCCCCATGGTGCAAAAAAGGTGGAGAACATGCTCCAGCACCAGGCTCAAAAGAAGCTAAAACAATCCTGTGTGGTCAAATGACCATCAATGAATTCAGAGTAACATCCCAAACACGGAGCCAATGTAAGATCTTTTTTAGACAGTCGGTTTGCCAGCTGATTGTGTTCCCAATAGACATGGCAAAAGGATAACTCAAGGAAGCATGAGTATTTCTTCCTTATATCCCTACACCAATGGAGGAGCTCAGGTGGTGAGAGGGAAGCAGTTCCCTTAGCCCAATTAATGATGACATAAGAGTCACCAAAGATCTTGAGCTTGGGTAATCCCATCATTTGGGAGGTATGCAGTAAGGCCCAAGAGCCCCAGTAGTTCAGCTCTGGTATTGGTACTAAGGCCCGCCCCCAATGCAAACTCGAAGGTATGGGACTCATTCAAGTGCAGATAGAAGCCAACCCCCCCATTATTTTTTGCTGATGCACCATCAAAAAAACCACAGGGGTATACAAGGACAGGCCCAGGACCCTTTGGTCTTGGATTTTTAACTTTTGAAACAACAGGGCAATGTAACTGAAAGGAGTATGCAATCTGGTGGAGTATGCTGATGACAGGAACAGTTTTCCCTTCAAAGATGGACAGATTTCTTGCTTTCCAAACAACCCACATAGCTAGAAATGGGAGAAAGCAAAACCTAGATTGTTTGGAGTAATATACAATCCAACTTTCTAGGAAGGAACTAAGACCATCAGACAGAAAAGAGTGAGATAAATGGTGTTGTTCCAGCAAACAGGAGAAAATATTTTTCCATACAGAGCAATGATAGAAAATATGCTCAACACTATCAACATCAGTTCTGCACAGAGCACAAATACCAGGCCCCATCCAGCCCCGCTTCTGAAGGTTGTCCCAGGTGAGTAAACAATTCTTTAGTACCAGCCACGAGAAGCAACATACTTTTCGAGGGAGATTGCTATTCCACACAAGGGATAGGATCCTGCTTCCAGACAGAGGTGAAGAAGCGTTTATGATGCATTCATAAATCACCTTAGCAGAAACAGTGCGATCATTCTTTTTATAAGCCCAAGTCAGTGCATCTGAATCCTCGATCAGGTGCATACCACATAATTCCAGGTTTCTTGTATAGGAATCCCATGCTACTTTCCATTCACCACCAACACCAAGATCCTCAGCAGTGTACCAGTAACTGTGTGCATCTGGGAGGAGATTCGGAGCCTGTTCCAGAGTTACGATATCCATATCCTCAGGGTACTCCCTTAATCCCTGTGGAAACATGAGCGAGTTTGATATCTCGACAATCAGATCAATGCCGATAAGAACATTCCTCCCGTTACCCACCTGCCAAGTCAGGTGAAGAAGCGTTTATGATGCATTCATAAATCACCTTAGCAGAAACAGTGCCATCATTCTTTTTATAAGCCCAAGTCAGTGCATCTGAATCCTCGATCAGGTGCATACCACATAATTCCAGGTTTCTTGTATAGGAATCCCATGCTACTTTCCATTCACCACCAACACCGAGATCCTCAGCAGTGTACCAATAACTGTGTGCATCCGGGAGGAGATTCCGAGCCTGTTCCAGAGTTACGATATCCATATCCTCAGGGTACTCCCTTAATCCCCGTGGAAACATGAGCGAGTTTGATATCTCGACAATCAGATCAATGCCGATAAGAACATTCCCCCCGTTACCCACCTTCCAAGTCAGGTTCCTACCAAGCCACGGGAGTTAAAGCAGGAACCCCTTCCATATTGTAGAAACCCCACAGGCTTGGAAATTCTTACCCCTGAGCCACATCTCAACATAATTCTTCTTCAGGTATTTATGGAGGATAACACGATGCCAAATACCATCATTCAGGAGAACCGACCAAAGGTTCTTTAATCTTAGAGCAATACTGAACCCATGCAACTGCTTAATGTCCCAACCACCGAATTCATTAGGCCAAGAAAGGTGTTCCCATTTGGACAGATGAAATCTGTGCTTGCCATCCGAATATCCCCAAAGGAAAGAAAAAGTCATACTTCTGAGATTTTTTAAAACCGAAACCGGGATAGGAGCCAGGCCCATCTAGTATACATGAATACTAGTCAATACCGCTTGCACAAGGGTCAAGCGACTACCAATAGGCAGGAACTTATGAGTCCAGTGTGAGATCCGACATTCGAATTTTTGAATCAACCAATGCCAGTCTCGTACCCTGTATCCCAAGGGCTTGAGAAAATAGCCCAAGTACATGAAGCCTGCCGAGATAGTGTCCATTTTATAGGGCAGAACTTTGGCTATATCAGTGCGAACATCAACCTCCACGTTGTTATATAGAAAACAAGATTTGTCAACATTGATACAAATCCCTGATGCCTCACAGAATCTGCTAAGAATGAACTCGAAAGCCATCCATTCAGATAGGGTACCCAAGCCCAGAAGGATAACATCATCAACAAAAAGGAGATGAGTAAGTACAAAGGTAGGGGAGATCTTTATACCTTTGATGAGGCCATTATCCCAAGCATCTGCAATTAGAAGACTGAGTCCTTCAATCACCAAAATGAAGAGCAGGGGAGAAAGGGGACAGCCCTTCCTGATACCTCTCATAGCAGTGAAGAACTTCGAGGGAGCCCCATTGATAAGGACAACAAAGTTAACTGATGTAATACACCCCATTATCCAATTAACTGCCAGCAGAGGAACCCGAATTTGTATCAAAATCAGCCTGATGTAGGACCAATTAACACGATCAAAGGCCTTCACCAAATTGAGCTTAAGAATAAGAGCACAGGAACTTTTTGTCTTGACAGTATGGAGAGTTTCTTGCACAATACCAATAGGATCCATAATTTGACGATTCTTTAAAAACACAAATTGTTCAATGGAAATATGTGAGTTTAGGAAGGGTTTAAGTCGTACAACAATGACCTTCGATATCAATTTGTAGAGCAGATTACATAATGATATGGGCCTATAATCAACAAAGGTAGTTGGATTATCGTTTTTAGGGATAAGTGCCAAAAAGGTGGAATTTAGTGAGAGAGGGATGAAGCCCGAGACCCTAGAAAAATCCACAGCAGTGCACAATTCTTCACCCAACAGATCAAAAAAGAAGAGGTAGAATTCAACAGGCCATCCATCTGGCCCAGGGCTCCTGTCTTTGTTGAATGAGTGTAGTGCACTTTCAACTTCAGATAATGAGACAGGTTGAGTGAGACAAGGGGCTTTAGCCAGAGAGATCATATGAGGGTAGAGTAATACAACCTTGAGCTGCTCAAGGACATAGGTCTGGTGGTCATCTCTGAATATATTTGAAAAAGAATGCTGACCCAATTCTTTTAATTCGAATTCCTCCTCATGGCAAATGCCACTGTCATCCTTCAAATACCAGATAGTGTTTTGATTCCTCTTGCCCGATGCCAAAGCATCAAAGTACTTAGTATTGGAGTCACCTTCAAGAGCCCACTTGGTCCGACTCTTAAGTTGCCAGGTCAAAAGGTAGTGCTCTAGAATCTTGTTTTTTTCCCTACGGAGCTGAGACAGTGAAGTCTGCTTGTCATGGGAAAGGATGCCAGAGGAAGAGTTGGAGAGTAAGGAGTTGATGTCCTCATCCAACCTTCTTGATTCAGACACCATGAGAGCACTTCTGTCTTTGATCCAGTCTTTTACTGCCGACTTGAGGGTACGAAGTTTATAGGTGAGGTGATCCAGTTCATAACCCATCGAGGAAGGTGACAGAATAGACCACCGATCAGTGAACCATGAAAAAAAGTCATTATCATTGAGCCAAGATCGATTGAATTTAAATGGGTAATTACAGGATCCCAGAGACTTATTCCATTCTAAGCAAACAGGGTAGTGAGCAGAGATATCCGCAGTATGTGTCCACACCCGGTGTACTAAGAGGGAAGGGATCAAGGAGGAGGCAATTAAGAACCTATCAAGGTGTTTGTTGATCCCATCATCACCCACCCTACCATTTCTCCAAGTGGGGCCAGTTATGGAGGGGGCAGTGTCAATAAGGCCCACAGAATCAAAAAGATGTTTGAAGAAAGAAGAGAGGGGATCGAGTACAACCCTCTTCCCCCAGATCTCAGAGGAGTTCATGGTCAAGTTAAGGTCTCCACCTAGAATCAGATTGGGTGAATTAAGCAATCCCCCCCTGAGCACCCTATCCCAGAAGAATTCCCTATCCCTGTAGGGACCATAGCAATTGAGGATGTCAAGGGTGGTGTCCAATCCCCAGAATTTTACCTTCACAAGGATGCCATCAAGAGTTTTATATGCACGACATCTAACCCTACCGGGATTCCAAGCAGTAAGTAGACCATCCGAGAGCCCCGAGGCATTCGTGGCACATAATTCCCAATTAGGAAGGAGCTTGGAGAAAGCATGCAAAGCAGGATAGGTACTACACATCATCTCCTGGAGGAGAATCATATCCGGGCACAAAGAATGGAGGAGGGCACGAAGACTACACTGTTTAATTTTACCCCCCAAACCTTTGACGTTGAGAGATAATACCAGCATTAAGGCACCTGTGGGTGGGGAGGAGATGCTCTAAGTCCCCGGGAGGAATGCCCTCTAGTAACATCCTTGATGCGAACAGAGAGAGGGATGTAAGGAGGTGAGGCAGAGGGCACATGATCAGAGATCCCCTTTTTATCCTTCTTCTTTTTCTGAATAGTAACGTTCTCAAATCTGATAGAGTTAAGGTGGAGGGTGGACGGGGAGGTTGGAGTAACAGCAGAGAAAATGGACAGAGATTACGGAGTGAAGGATCAGAGAATGATGGTGAGGACTTAGGGCTGCTCGGGGAGGGATGAAAAGGGGGAGAAGTAGGTGCAACAGGCAATGGTGGAAAGTCCACTAATGAGGAGAGTACAGGTACCAAGGGAGTGGTTTGAGCATCCAAGGGAGAGATGGGTACCGTTACAGGATGATCGACATAGATAGGAGCTAATCCTTGGTATGATGGAGTATATGGGCCAGAGGCCAAGACAGAGGAGTCAGGAGTATGTGCCAAGGGACAAAAATAAGAGAGGGAGGGGGAGCTCCGAGGATCCATAGGATTTGTATCAGCGGGAACGATATCAGATGAAGGTACCAAGGGAAAAAAAAGTAGTGGGAGAGGAGGAGATCACAGGGTTATTATCAGAGGAATCCATAGTAAGTGCCCTAGGGAAGGAGTCATCCGAGAGAGGGCCAGGTACAGTAACAGGTTTAGGGGCCCTCACCAAAACATCTATGTCATCGAGCATAGCATCAGAAACATCCCCAAAAAGAGCAAGAGACTGGGAATAAATACCTTGTTTTGCATCCACAGGTCTAATGGAATCATCATATGAGCAGATCAATGGGGAGTCGACCAGATCCGGAACCGGTGGAGAAGCTCTGAGTAGTGGACAACATCTCTGAAGATGACCGGTGTCGCGACATTGACTACATCAGAAAGGAATGTGGAGATAATCCAGTTTCTGCACCAAGAGACGGTCCTTACATAGGATTTCCACCTCAGCAGGAGGCATGTGGACACATCCAATTCAACCAAGACCCGAGCCATACACTTATCGAATGACAAGTGAAAATCATCGTCCACGGCCACGAATCTGCCAATGGTATTTGCAATTCCCTCAAGAATGTGCAGGCTCCAGAGAGGGAAAGGAAGGTGCGGCAATAATACCCATAAATGCCTTTTCGTCACTCATTCTCGAAGAGGATCGAAGTGTGAGTGCCAATGGCCGAGTACCAGAGAACCGGAACCAACATGCCAGGTCTGCTTCAAGATGAGAGAAGCATGTTCAGCTTCCAGGAAGACAAACACGATCCAGCCATTCGAAAGAAGGCTAATAGTATGGGTATAGGTCAGATGTGGCTTCCAGAAGTCTTAAGCCCAATCTAGCCAGGCCTTTTTACCTAGCCGACAGTACTCAAGTCACCCGACAAGAGCCCTGGAGCATAAGGCAAAGACCCTGTCCATGAAAATATCATGTCCAAGGACAAACCGAAACTTTCCCTCATGCTTTTTAATGTTCTTCGCATGACGCCAACGACAGGAGGAGGACATGTGCCCCTTATCATCCATGACAAGGAAAGGGAGTCAACGCCTAGATGGCATACAATAGAGGGTAGATCAACAGTAAGAGAAAACCACCAATACCGGACATAGTCGAGCAAATCCCAGAAAAACCCTACAGAAGAAATAGGTTCATAACCCCACACAGCCACAGAGACAAAAAACCACCACAAAAAGCACAATCGACAGGGATACAACGGACTTGACCAGATCAGAAAAATACCGAGAGAGCCCATGGCAGCACGACCCCAAGTCAGCCACGGTTAGGAACCCAATGATGGGTTGACCAAAAAGATACCCACAAAGACCCAACAAAGAATAAACAATCAACAAACCCTAGTATACCAGGTGCCAAAAACAGCGGGGTGATAGCCCCATGCAAACAGAAAATCCAGCAAAAAACCGAGTGCCCCAGATCCGGGACCCAAACCGACCAGAGACCACAAAAGACCTGGAGACAGAACACTCACGATCAGAGACCCCAAGTGGGTTTAAAACCGTCCAAAGAAGTGGGTTCACACAAGGGTAAAGACCCTACCACACTGGAACCCAGGTAGAGGTACAAACAGAGCAGTCAGAAATCCGATCCCGACAGAGACCCAAAAAACCGGAAAGTGGAAGCAGGAATAAACAGAAGTCAATCCACAAATGTCAACAGCGAGGACACATAATAAGCATACAAGCAACGTGATGACCCATGCAGAGTGGCGAACCGCACGCACTAAAAACCCAAGAACAACAGCAAATAAAATCCCCCAAAAACCGTGGCAACTGAGAAAACAAGTTCCTTCCCACTTTTTTGTATTGGTTGGTACTATTCCCCTTGGTAAGGGGAGGGACTCCAATAAGTTAGCCACGGAGAGGACATAACCAGGTAAAACCCTAACACCCCCGGATCACAGAACAAAAGGGAGGAGTGAAACACCAGAAGTAAGCCAAAAACAGGAGACCCATCAACGGCCAAGGCAAGGGGAGCCAGGCCGGCCAAGTCTACAGGTAGCCACAGGTAAGAAGACGCCATGACCCGGACCTCTAGTTCGACAGAGGGTCGCCAACGCCATCGCTTGCCGGATATCCAAAGAGTTACATTTAGCTTTCTTAACCAAATGTCCTACCTTACATATGTGAAGGGGGATGCCCTCGTGGTGCTTGGCTTTGTAATCGTAGTATTTCCTAAAGCGTCAATAATATTATTGATATATAAATGGTTAGAGAAAATGTTTTCATTAAAACAAGATGTGTTTTGAGCATCAAAATTATACATAGATCAAGAGAAAGAAAGTGAAAAAAACAATTAGGTACATCTGGTTTTTTAGTCAACTTTTGTAACACTATAAAACTTCTTTCACAAAATAAATGAACTGTAATTCATAAAGAATGCCTATACGATAACCAATACGTAAGCTTCAAAATTAGCACTAATAAAATTAACCATTCTCATTGTTTAAATAACTTCTAATAAATTAAATTCAATGTTATGATGTTTTAATTCCATATTCTTTTATATAATGTATAGTATGTATGGATACAATTAGAAGTTGCACTAATGAGACCTGAATGGTGGTGATAATTATAGATATATGTGATATGCACATGTAAGCCTAGCTAAAGCATTTATTGAATTTTTTATATATAAATGCATAAATTGGAAATTCTTGTTAATGTTTTTAATTGTGATAAGTAAAAGTATGTCGACCATGTTTGATGTCTTTTAGGTAGGTGTAGGTGTATATACATGTTCATTTCTAGGTCATTAGACCTCTAAGACATATTATGATTTTTAATGGTGTTGAAATGATATGTGATTTTTTTATAAAAAACCATAGTCATATTATATCAAATAAGTAGTGAAAAATATATTAGGGAGGAAAATTTACAAAGTATTGTTAACTTCAATATAAGTATACAAATTGAATTGGATTATTGATTGTTATTATCATTATCATATAACTTTCAATTATAATATCTAATGATAAAATGTAAAAGATGATAGATTGGCAAAAATAAATAAAAATCATTTAAGTCGATGGATTTCAATTATAATGTTTGATGAAAAAAATTAAAAAGAGAAGATAAAGATTGACAAAATGAATTTGATATCATTTAGGTGGATATATTTGATTTAAAGAGAGGATGGGGATTTTATTAATTTATAAATCAAGATCATGTAGATGTGCAACAAAAATAAGAATGGTGAATAAGGTTGAGGATAAGTGTGGCTCAAATAAACCATGATAAATTTGAGTCTTGAGTTAAATGTAAAGAAAAATGAGAAGAAATTGGTAGTAAGTATACATTGAATATGAGCATTGGAATTACCATCCTTTCTCTCATCACTTTTATCGAGTAAGAAAAATTTTGGAATCTTTTTGGTCTTATAAATTACCCAAAAATGAAGGGAGCTTAAATTAAAAAATGACACTATTTACATATTTGAGATTAATATAGGATGTATACTTATTTTATGATAACCTTGAGAAAATCTTGTTGAAATCATTCTCTCATGTATGCTCCATAAATGTTTTTTTCTCAAAGCTAAGCATATTATTTATTTTATTTCTCTAATTTTGCTTGTTTATCGACTAAGGTTTGAAAAATAAAATTTGTAGAGAAAAGAGAAGATTTGATTAAGCATTATTAGTGGATTAGTAATTTAAACAATATAAGAACTATTGTGTTTATTGAAAAAACTTCGGAACATGAAAAACTTTTTTTCTGTCAAGGACATTGTCAATAGTTTAGGAATAACAAAAACTCAATATGCTCAATGTGATTTTGACAAGTTAAGAGGGAAAAAGTTAGATATGTTTGTCGTGTTTTCGTTATGGAATATATAAAAATTTCCACGTGTATGTTGTTATTCTTGTCTTTTTATCGCTTCTTTATATCGATAATAATTGAGAAAAATCAAAGAAGGAAGAGAAACAAGTTGTTGGTTTAATTAGTGCAATAATAATTCTCATACCCTTCTAGATGTTATTTCACAACATAGTGGGTTTTGGGGAAAGGAGGGTGCTTGAAGAGTTGAATGGGAGGAAAATTTGAGCCCTGGACTATGCATGGGAAGGGATTCCTTGGAGAATATCAATGATATCACATAACTTAATCAATGCAATAAATATCCCAAGTGTTTGACTCCTTAAATTCAACTTGGTATTTATATTTTCAATTTCATAAAGGAATAAGTGAACTTGAGGATCCAAACAATGCATGGCATTTAGAATGAAATATGCTCGACGAACAAGATAAAACAATGCGATGCTCACTCGAGAAATAAAAAAAATCCAAGTGAGAAATGACGTTTATCGTGGTGTGATGTGAGCAAATAAAAACAACAACCATGTGACAATTTGCCCCTCGTGGCATTATACATAGTAATGTAAGCATTGATAGTCAAAAGGATTTTTAATCTAATAACATAATTCCATGTGGTAGAGTAACATTAAAAATATACTAGTTGTGGTGACACATGAAGGTGTAAGAGTGTTGGATGTGCCTATGGTGCATGCTTGATGGAAAAAAGCTTATAAACATCTCCTTTTGAAAATTTTGTATTGCTTGCAACTTGTACTTGATCCATGATTAAATTATTTAATTGAATGTTCAAATACATGAAGAGTAAGGCAAATTTCAGTGCTTATGTTCCATCCTTATCATAGTTTCCTAGACACTTGGAGTTCCTCATACCATAGAAGTTTTTTTCATCCACATGATGTAAAAGTGCTTGGCTCTATAGACTATGGAAACATTTATTTTCTTATGTTTCTCAATTGCCAAGATCAATATGGATTCCTAATGCCCATAATTAAACCCAAATCATAATATTTTGGGGTCTGAAGGTCTTGAATGATTTTAGTTCTTGTGGTTATTACTTGAAAATTGTTCTTGAATGATATATCTACTACTAAGTATCATCAAGTAATGGTCTAAGGATTATTCGAAGTGAATGTGACATGATAACCTAGGACTCTACCATCATGATGTTAGGATGGAGTTTTCAAATGAAAAAAATTGAAATTTTGGTAGTCTTCATCCTAGTAGAGGGAGGGGAGATAATAAGAGAATATTGAAGACTAGATCCTTGTACACACAACATCGTCTTATTGGTCCACATGGTAGCTCACAATTTTCTACAAGCACCAAAAAAATATTTTGACAAGAATGCCATAGTCTCACATGTTAGTACATTTATATACTGTAATTTGAAAAGACCCTCAATTACATTAGATTAAAATTGGCATCATTCATATTACAAGTTAAGTTATAACCATAGGTATTGTAGCCTTATAATTACCAAATTTACTACCCGCCATTTGCCCCTTGTAATAACTCATTTTAAAGAGAGTTTGTATTTGCACCCATTAGAAACAACTTCCAAAATCATTATTTTCTTTTGTGGAAATGCCAAATAATGGGAATTGTTCATTAGGGATACAAAGAACTCCATGGGCAGCCATGGCAAGAAATATGATCGGATCAATTATTATAATGGTCTGAACCAGAACCATGCTAGCATTACAGGTGATATTGGGCTATCCAAAGTTGCATGCATCCTTAAATTGTTCAACTATTAATAGGAAGTGTAGTCACTGCACCAATTGCTATGACTCAAATGACCAACTCATTCTAGTTCATTTTTTAGGTAAGCATCATTTTTTATTCACTTCTAGAGAAATCAACACTATGTTTTGTTTTCCCATGGGTGGGACACTCTTTGATCTCAAGATAGCCATTGTTCCTTTGATGGAATACAAAAGGTAGTGTGGATTTATTAATGAATGGAGAAATTATTTGGTGGGAAATACACATTCCATATCCTAAACACCATGCTCTAAGAATCCTAAAATATTCTTATCTTGACTTGGGCTAGATGTTGGGTAATCTTTTGAGGAAGGAGAGAACCTCAAATTCCACGAGGGAAAACCTTAGCAAAAAAGGTTCAAAATATGTGCCTATGGACATAAAATTTACCCAAATTTTGGAATTTACCGTATCCTCTTAGTTTTCTAGTTCCCTTATGGTAAATCCCTTTATAATTACAAAATAATAATTAAAATTTTGTTTCCTTATAATGTCTCGTAACTAGATTATTTATTATTATACCAATATATTTATTGAGAATATAAACACCCTTTTTATGAATGCATTTATTGTTCTATGAATATATTCATTGATAAGTTAAACACCCTTGGTATGAATGCATGTAGTATTTATTATAATTCTAATGTGAACCCCGTCAAGCTAAATTTATGAAGGATTTTCTTTGTCTAATCCATAGGATGAAAATAAAGCATATCAATTTTGGCTAAGGCGACATTATTTATGGTACCATAGACTATCATCTTAGGAACATTAAGGAAACCTTCCACTTTTACTCAATATCTTACATGATAGATGCAATGTGTTTCTAGAATGATTACCTTGGACTTCCCAAGAGAGAACAAATAAATCTTGAATATCAACATATTCGATTATGGTTCCTTATATTAAGATATGATAAAGATGTAGTAATTTTTTCACTATGCATAAAAAGTTCATAAGTTCATATTTCTTGTTAAAGGATTTTTTACTAGTAGGAGCTCGATGAGCCCCCCAATAAGGCCCAGGAGTTCATTACTAGAAAACAAACATATTTTCTAGATTCTTCAAACACATATATAATATTATGTATCTCTCTAGTCCACGATATAACTTAATTTGGTGTGCATGTGATAGATTTGTAATTTTATACAGGTATACAAGTAGTTCGTACCTATTCATATGGAGTATTTTAGGGAGAAACTAGAAGTGAGTGCAAACCACTTCAACAAACTGTTTAAGGAACCTCCTACAACCCAAATAACAAAGGTAGTTTAAATGGCAACTTTATTTCCAAGTTTTCTTAGATTAATATGGAAATGGGTAGTTTGCCCTCATTTTTCTAGTAACGCAGGGGAAGAGAAGTTGTTCACCCCATTTTTTGGTTCATGGAGGCAATTAGCAGTTGGTTTTCCTCGTTTTTTCATTAATAGAGGTGATTGATAGTTAGCTCGACATCAATTTATGGAAAATTGTAGTTAGATTTCCCTCATACTGAGGTAAATATGGACCATAGGGTTTTTTTACCTCCATATTTCAAGGGAAATAACAAATTTGATGACTTCTGACCTCCAGATTTAATGGTGAATAAGAAATTCAACCGTTTCAACTCATAGGGGAATTTTTTTTTTATTCCAAATCAGTTTAGATTTAGAAAAACATGGATTCTGGAATGATCAAGTCAAATGAGGAATTTTTTTTTCTATATAATGTTGCAAGTTGCAACAATCATCAATTCACCCTGTAAAGAGGTTGTGGAAAGAAATTTGACAATGCCTAAGACACTGTGAAAATAAATTTGACAGCGGCTGAGAGACCCATGGTTTCTAACAAAGTGAAATACAAATTTTTCCTTCTCAAAATTTTCCTCGTGTCATCGTCCAACCAAGTTTTCTTTAGCCATCCCTGTCTTGTCTTTTATTGGGAAGTTTGTTTTAGTTGGAAACATGTTCTTAGGGACCGAGTCTTGTAGATATCTGGTTTTGTTGATTGCATCCTGGAGAATAGATGGTTTGTAGGCTTTCACCCACCCACGTAAAGGTTCTGTCAAAGCCTTTGAAAATAACATAATCATCCTCTTGGGAGTAATCAACATAATCAACTACTCTCTGAAACTATGAGATGAAGGACTCGGCACTACCTGTATGTTTGAGTTGTGCTAACCCTCTAAAATGTTTCTCTGGGTCCCTTTTGTCAAACCACTCCATGAGTCTCTGTGTGAAGTCATTGTAGGAATTGATGGTATTGTGATCCAACGTGACTAACCCATGGTACCGCCACTCATGAGCCTCTCCATCCAGATGTAAGGTAGCCAATTTAATGGAATCTATATCCATCATAGGGTTGAGTTAGAAATAAGTATGACCCATATTCTCGCTGAACACCTGCGAGTCCCTTCAAAATTAGGGATGGTCAATCTGCCCAAGGTTTTTTGCAATTCATAATTCTAGGTAAACCCTCTGTTAAAATTCCTTGGCCAATTCCTTCTTTTCATAGTGCAAAAGTCTAAAAATGACATAGCTGCATGGAACTCATCTCCCAAATCCATGTAAGCCCCAAATTGTTCACTAGATTCTGCTAGCATGACTGGTCCTGCTACTGCATTCTCTAGAAAGTGAGGCATAGTAGGTCTGGATGGTTTGTTATATATGTGAGGCGTGTTTTGCATATTAGTGTCTGCATGTTTCTCGCTACTACTAGTATATTCTCTATCTACTGGTGAAAGAGGTATACCACTATAATCCGGTTCTAGCTTGAGAGCCAATCTGTTTATGGTGTACAATACTTATTTCTAGCCTTTAACTAGGTCATTCAATGCACTCACCAAGTTACGAAATTCCAACCAGTCTTCCTCTTCTTCTATTCATTTTCCTCTGTCAGAGTGTATACCTATTGGGTCCATGTATGAATTGGTATCTTCTAATTGAATATCCTCAAATTCTTGCTCCTCGGTGTATCTACTCTTCCTTCTTCTATAAGGTACGAAACTATCTTCTTCTGGATTAATTTACTTTTCATGTTCAAGCCCATAATTGGCAAGGAACATGCTCTGATACCACTGTAATATCCCAAACTGATATTCTACTATTCTTGCTACTATATTTTTTTTTGCTCATACACTCAAGATTGTGCAAAAAATACTGAATAAAATGTGCATGCAAAGGTGTTGTGCTAAATGGCCCTAAAAAATAGATAATATGGAGAGATTATAGGGCAAAGACTTTCAGGAAGAATATATGCACATACCACTGATAAAAAAGTTGATAGTACTCCATAGATATGATGCATGTAATGTGTGCCAAAAGATAGTGCTACTCTCCTCAGTTTGAAGCCCAGCTATAAGTGTGCCTCCTTCTGGATGATGCTGGCGTTTTTGGAGGAGGAAGTGTCTATTTCTGCTGGAACTTTGTCGGGATGACAATCTTCACTTATTGGATGTACTGGATATCACATGTAGAAGGTTTTCCCTCACCAAGGAACCTAGTGAATTGATCTGGCTCCCAGGTGATTACGTCCACTTACCCATGTTTCTACTTCTAACTATCGTCGGTATGCAAATAGGAGGTTGATAATCACCCAAAGTTGTGTAATGAGCCTACTGGGAAAGATAAAGCTGATATGCGAAGGAAAAACTGAGCTTTAGGGTCCTAACAAATTCTTCTTAGGATTTCTAGCTATTCCCCAACTACAAAACATGAACTTGCAAATAAATCTCCTATGTGTGTTGGATCACTTAATACAGATAAATGTGATGAATGTTGATGATAGAACTGGATTGTTTACCCTGAAGTGATTACGATAGATAGATTTCACTATCGAAACCCTTGTTAGTTGAATACCTTTGTCTCCAACCCCAATTGCTGCTGTTGCACATGTTGCTTCTACTCTAAAACCCAAAATCAACCATAATAATCATAGATAGATCTTTTGGTTCCATAACCCTTCTTAAATAACTTACCATGTACTTTTAGGGTTTGCATGTCACTTTTAGGGTTTATGTGTCACTTTTTCATACATGCAATTCTAATTTCATGTTGACTTTAAGCCTAAAGTAATAAGGATTTCTTTACGACACTAATGACTTAATACTGAAAGAATGATTTGCTCTTCCCTAAGTATCAAATGTCCTCAGTTAGTTCCCCTTCAGGAGATACCCGCTCGCACCTATGGGAATCAAATAGGTTAGCGAGTGTTTTGGTGCTTAAGTAGAAGAGGACATTACATAACCACAAGGTTTAGTCAATATAGTGATTACACACTAGCCATCTAACATAATTCTAGGAACCATCCAACCCACTCAGGTTGTCTGTCTGACCCGAAAGCTATGCATCCACCAATCCACATGACCTAGTCTTCCATCCTTGAAGGCTGGGAATCCTGACCCTATGTGACTACCCGTTGTTTCCACACTCTATATGCTACTACCCCTAGAATCACATATATAAATCAACGCTTTCTCTCAGGTAGGGAAGTTGTTCTGCACTACACCAAGCTTGTCCCTGAAGTACTCAAACTTTACCTTTGACAAAGGCTTGGTCAACACATCAACTATCTGTTCATTCATTGTAATATACTGGAGCTTTACAAATCAATTCTACACGATATCTCAAATATAATGGTACTTGATCTCAATATGCTTGGAATTGTCATGAAACATGAGGTTCTTGGACAACTTTATG
The DNA here is from genome assembly GCA_001517045.1 of Pseudotsuga menziesii. Taxonomy (NCBI): domain Eukaryota; kingdom Viridiplantae; phylum Streptophyta; class Pinopsida; order Pinales; family Pinaceae; genus Pseudotsuga; species Pseudotsuga menziesii. Next base: position 604,276 of record LPNX010645603.1, read on the forward strand.
CAACTCTAGTTGACACAAAAGATACAAGTCACCTCCAACTCGTGATCAAACAACTCTGTAAGAAACTTCCTAAGCCACACAATTTTGATATTGGTTGAACATGCAGCTATATACTCCTCCTTGGTCGTACTAAGTGCCACATTAATATGCTTCCTGTTGAGCCATGAGATCATGGTTGATCCCAAACTAAAGTACCATTATGATGTACTCTTCTGATCTGCGAGACTACCTGCCTAATTTGAATCAGAATAGCCACGATCCAAAACATATTTGAGTCCATAGTCTATTGTACTTTTTAGGTACCTCAACACGTGGTTTGTTGCAATCAAGTGGGAATGTATTGGCTCAACCATATACTGACTCAATGTGTTCACCACAAAGCATATATCTAGTCTTGTGTTCATCAAATACATAGAACCAATCATCTTTCTGTATATGGTGGAATCCAATGTCTCTAAAGAAGTATCACTCAATAACTTTAAGTTTGTCACCATCAGTGTAGGCATGGGTTTACAATCCAATGTCTTGAATCTGTTTAGGGTCTCTACAACATATTTTCCTTGATTAAGGAAGATCTCGTTCGGTTTCTTCTATACCTTTAGACCTAGGAAATAATTGATCATATCCATGTCTTTCATCTTTAACTTTTCCGCAAGATCCCTCTTACACTTGGTGATGATCTTCTTGTCCCCTGTTAGAAATAGGTCATCCACATATAACAACAATATCACTGGTGCACCATCCACAACCATGTAGTAAAGGTTAGAATCTCCTTTACTCTTTGTAAAACTCAAACTCATCATAAAACTATCAAATCTTCCATACCATGTCACGGGTTCTTGCTTCAATCCATACAAGACCTTCAATTTTCACACATGTGACTTTCTATCATGTGTCTTGAACCCTTGTGGCTATTCCACATACACTTCCTCGTCCACTATGCCATTCAAAAAAGTTGTTTTCACATTTGTCTAATGTACCTTCTATTTCATCACTGCAACTATTGCAAGTATAGCTCTAATTGAAATGTATCTTGCCACATGAGAAAATGTCTCCTCATAATCTATTCCTTCTTTCTGGGAGAAACCATGAGCCATGAACCTTGCCTTGTATTTCTCGATACTACCATCTGCTAAATGGTTTGTCTTGTAGGTCCATGTGGAAGTCACCAATGACTTCCTTTTGGTCTCAGAACACATCCCATTAGAGGAAATGTGGGCTATAAATTGGGCCTCCTAAGGAAAATAATAAAATAATAGTTAAAATAATAAAATAATATTTATTAATTTTGGAGGAAGAAATTAAAAAAAACACTTTTTTGTTCGTTTTTTCAACATATGTCCCTGTGTTTTTACTCAAATTTTGAGTGGGATCATTTGTTGTATGCAGAAATAAAGTCTGCATCCAACGAGTACCCATACTGCATACTTTTGATGGACCCTGATGCCCCAAAAACAAGAAATACCTTAAAACGTGATGATATCATCACGTTTTTCAGGTATTTATTGTTTTTGGGGAAGCGGGGTCCGTCAAAAGTATTTAGTGTGGATACTTGTTGGAAAATTATGCATACAACGAGTGCTCTCGCTCGAAATTTGAGTTAAAAAATAGGGATATATGTTGAAAATACAAAAAAGTAGTTTTTTTAAGAGAAATATGTCAAGTCAACCATTATGGTTGACTCATTTGATTGAAATTCTATTGGTTCTTAAATTTCAACTCATCAAGAAATTATGGTTTCGTAGTTTTCTTATATGATAACACGTTTTCTTATAAGGACCATTTTAGACCCCATATTTCCTTTAATGTAAAACATCATTCTTCGTAATGGATTGGTATTCCTCGATCATGGAATCTTTCCATACTTTCTTTTCAGTTGCTTCTTCATAACTAGAAGGCTCTGCATCAATGATGTAACAAAAATTTCACATAGCTGGAATATGGTTGAGATCTCTTTCTTTCTCTGAAAAATCAATATGGAGCACCATACTTCTGTGCATCTTGAATAATCTCTCGAGCCCAAGCTAGTCTTATTTTATGTGTAATAATTTCTCAGGGTGGATCTGTGGGTCTCTGTGGTTATGCCATATCATGATCCTTTGTAACATGCTCTTCTAGAACAACATAATCATTTATGCTTGTCTCTGCAACCCTAGGAGCTTCAGGCTCCTCATCATGGACCTCATCTGTATGAGTTTTCCTCAATCTGTTCAAAGATGCATCTTCATCGAAGGTGACATATTTTCTAATCTCAGTCTTCCTATAACCAGGAATGTTGACTATGTATGCCTTCGATGTTTCACTGTATTCAACAAATATACCCTTCTTTCCTGAAGGATCCAAATTCATTCTCTTATCCTTGGGAACATGTATATATCTAGGACAACCAAATATTCTCAAGTGGTTGATCATCCTATGTGTTTTCTCCTGTAAACATTTATTCTAGCGTCTTGTTCCCAAGTGTACAATGAGGAGTTCTATTCTACATATATACCTTGGTTTTTTCTTCCTCTTCCCATAAGTGTAATGTTAAATATTGATCGTGGATCATAGCCTTCATTGCTTCCATTATAATGTGATTCTTTCTTCCTACCACACCATTTTGTTGAGGATTGTAGGGAGTAGTGAGCTCCCTCTTGATCCCAACTTCTATGTAGGATGTATTGAATGCATCTGATGTGAATTCCCCTTGGTTATCTAATCTTAATGTCTTTATCTTCTTTTTAGAGAGATTCTCTACAAGAGCCTTGAATTCTTTGAACTTACTGAACACTTCACTTTTTTCTTTCAAGAAATAAATCCAATTTTTACGTGAGTAATCATCAATAAATAAAACATAATATACGTACTTTCTAAGTGATGCTAATGATATCGGTTCACACACTTTTAATGCACTATATCCAAGATTCCTTTTGATTTGTTTCCATTTCTTGGAAACATACTCTTCACGTTATTTCCTCATGCACATCCTTTGCATATACCATCATGATTCATCTGAATCTTTGGTAAACTTGTCACCATATTGCTCACGATTGAAAATGCTTTGTAATGTAAATGAGCAATTCTTCTATGCCATAGATCACTTAGGTTCACAGTGCTATGTACCAATGTTGAGTCTGAGTGTCCCTTCATCTTGTACATGCCTTCGTCTTGAACACCAATCACACTGGCACCATTAATAGTTTTTCCCTTTTCCCAAATGATAACTTGGACATCAACGAAAGAAACTATATATCCTTGTTCCTCTAATCTTGAGATGGACTAGAGGATATTTTTCTTCAAACCAAGTACATATAATACATCTTTTATCTTCATAGCCTTTTTGAAATCCAACTTGTAGGAAGATTCTCCTACCCCTTTTATGGAATATTGATAATCATCACCGAGCTTTACCTTATAAGGTGAATCCTTTTGAACCAAATTTGTGAGAGAATTCTTTTAACCAGTCATGTGCTTGGAAGCAACACTATCAACAAGACATGTGTCACTTCCATGAGTGATTTTCCCTATGAGAGATGGTATTAACACATATTCTTCACTTGAATAATATTCTCTTGATTTCTTCTGAATAGGTTCATCATCTTTTATGATATGAGTGTGATGTCTTTTATTCTTCCCTTTTTCGATCTGATCTTTTACTTGAGGACAATTTCTTGCAATGTGCCCCATCTTCTGGCAGTTGTAGCATTTCTAATTTGAGTAATCCTTCTGAGTCTTTTGTGTTAACTTTTCATATGCTAAACTATATTCAATAGTATTCAATTCAAAATCACAACAACATATCAAGAATCACTGATAGAAACACAATCACAAGATAGACACACCATTTATCCTGGGAAACCCTCAAGGGGAAGAAAACCCAACAAAAAATTCCTCTGTATAAGATGTATAAAAGACAACCCCAAAAACAGGTGTTCTCCCCCTTATGTTTTGTCTCTCTCTCTCTCTCTCCTATGTGCTACACAAGTGAGTGAGTCCATGTTCAAATAAGAACCACAACTCCTCTATTTATACACGTGTCAACTTGAATTTTTCACTAGAGAAGTCGACCCCAATAAATTGTCTGGGCCGACTTCACCTAGGAATACTCAAAAATAATATTTTATATTATTTATTAGGGTACTAAAGACCCAACACAAGTGGAGGCTTAACCTCATGACTCTATGATGAACAAATACAATAGTAACACCCCATTTGAGGAATAATAACATCTCCCTTGGGTTACATCAGTAAAATACATTTGGAATATCCTTTGAATTTACAATATTTCAGCACTCCCCCTTAACAAGAAGGTTATTCTACTGACAACATCATCACAAACTATAGGAGAGCAGAGAGATAGTTACAATAGTACATCGAGGTAATACATCTATACGTCATAGGAAGTTTTCCACAATCAGTAACTTGAAGCAATTACTCTTTATCTTCTGCATCACATGATCACTTGATCCTTTCTTTGTAGCAACTCTTTGATCTTTCAATCCTTCGTAGCAGAACTTCGATCTTCTAGATCCTTTGCAATACTTTGATCCTTTGTAGTAGCACCTCGATCTTCTTGATCCTTTGCAACACTTTGATCTTCTTGATCCTTTGCAGCAACACTTTGATCTTCTCGATCTTCTGAAGTAGCCTTCCGATCTTCTCAATCCCTTGTAGCAACACTTCAATCCTTTTAATACTTTTGCAGTAGCGCTTCGATCCTTTCGTTTTTTGCAGCAGTCCTTCGATCTTCTTGATCCTTTTCAGCCGCACTTCGATCTACTTGATCCTTTGTTGTTGTACTTCAATCTACTTGATCCTTTTCTACCATGCTACCTACATACACATAATCTATTTGTGGGATGACCAATCCCAATCACGTTAAGACATAAGTCCAAGGACGACGCAATCCTCCATCACCATGATCCATGAAATTGATCAACTGAATCATCTATAGCTAAATGTAGATCTAGACCACACCTAGTTCCAACCCCATAGTCCATGAGGACTCATCGTAGACCATCCATACCACATAGTTTAGGACCACTCACACGTGAGTGTTATACTACGGTATCTACACTCGCGTGTAGGTATACTCTACCATGTAAGAGTAATGTCTGTAGAGAAGATCTCTACCACATTCAAAATGTTGGCCCAACATATAACATCAATACCACACATGTTAGGACCACTCCCAAGTGAGTGTTATACTACGACGTCCGTGAAGACTCATCATAGAGCATCCATACCACACAGGTTAGGAACACTCCCAAGTGAGTGTTATTATGCGGTATCTACATATGAATGTAGGAATACTCTCCATACAAGAGTATCGTCTGCATATCATGTCTTGATTGCATAAAAAATGTTAGTCCTATCATCCCTAAGGACTCATCGTAGAGCATCCAGACCATTGAGGTTAGGAACACTCCTGAGTGAGTGTTTAATCTACGGTATTCACAACTAAATGTGAGCATTCTCCATGCGAAAGTAACATCTTGGAGGGTCATCCTTTAACTAGTAAGGACCACTCTCATGCACAGAGTGTTATACCTGCTATCCTCAAGAGAGGATACTATCGTCCACAAATAAATGTCATACCATCATCATTGTCATCCATCATTGATGTCAGTATCATCATTACTCCCCCTTTCTCGGGAAGTTTCATATTATCAACTCGCTCCCCCTTCGTTCGAGGAGGGTTCATGTCTTTGACCTGATTCTTCCTTTTCGAAGAGGGTCCAACAATTGTAGTCCCATCACTCTTCCTCCTTGCGAGGAAGGTCCTTTTGAACTACACCAAGCTTTTCGCAGAAATATTTGAACTTTGCTCGAGACAGAGGCTTGGTCAGTATATCAGTAACTTGCTCGTCGATACCCACATACTAGAGGTTGATGGCTCCCTTTTGTACCATATCCCTTATATAGAAATATCATATTTCTATATGCTTCGATTTGTCATGGAACACAGGGTTTTTTGTCATCTTTATACAACTTTTCTTGTCACAGAAAATTGCTGTGGTGTCCACCTCCATATCAAATATTCCTGACATCATCTTTCGAAGCCATATCGCTTCACAACAAGAACTTCGATCCAGTGACCCTTCATTGTTGTACTTCGATCTACTTGATCCTTCGCTGCCACGCTACCTATAGTACACATGATCTATTTGTGGCATGATCAATCCCGATTACTTTAGGACATAAGTCTAAGGACGATGCAATCCTCCATCAGCATGATCCATGAAATCTATCAATTGAATCATCTACAACTAAATGTATATCTCGACCACACCTAGTGCCGACCCTATCATCCGTGAGGACTCATCGTAGACCATCCATACCACATAGGTTAGGACCGCTCACAAGTGAGTGTTATACTACGGTATCTACACTCACGTGTAGGTATACTCTACCATGTAAGATTATTGCCTACAGAGTAGATCTCGACTGCATACAAAATGTCGACCCATCGTCCATGAGGAATCATCGTAGACCATCCATACCACTAAGGTTATGACCGCCCCCAAGTGAGTGTTATACTATGGTATCTACACTCATATGTAGGTATACTCTACCATGTAAGAGTATTGTCTACAGAGCAGATATCGACCGCATACACAATGTCGGCCCATCATAGAACATCCATACCACATAGGTTAGGACCACTCCCAAGTGAGTGTTATACTACGACGTCCATGAGGACTCATCATAGAGAATCCAGAGCACACAGGTTAGGATCACTCCTAAGCGAGTGTTATTCCATGGCATATACATATGAATGTAGGCATACTCTCCATACAAGAGTATCGTCTACAGAGCAGGTCTCGGCTGCATACAAAATGTCAGTTCTGTCATCCATGAGGACTCATCATAGAGCATCAATACCACTGAGATTAGGACCACTCTTGAGCGAGTGTTATTCTACGGTATCCACAACTGAATGTGGGTACTCTCCATGCGAGAGTAACATCTGCAGGGCCATCCTTAGCTAGTAAGGACAACTCTCATGAAAATAGTGTTATACCTGCTATCCTCGAGAGAGGATGCTATCTTCCACAAGTGAATGTGGGTACTGTCCATGAGAGAGTAGTATCTGCAGGGCCATCCTTAGCTACTAAGGACCACTCTCATAAGCAGAGTGTTATACTTGCCGTCCTTAAGAGAGGATACTATCATCCATAATGAATGTTGGACCTTGTCAGCATCTTCAGGCATACTTGGCTTCTTTCATGCTGGAGCATCATTGTTATCTCATCATCGATGTCAGTTTCATCAGCAATCCCATTTTTCGAGAGGATCCATATTATCAACCTACTCCCCCTTTGTCTGAGGAGGGTTCATAGTCTCAACCCGTTCTTCATTTTCGAGGATAGTCCATATCTTTGACTTGTTCCTCCTTTATGAAGAAAGTCCATATCTTCGACTTGTTATTCCTTTCTTAATAAAGTCCATACCTTCGAATTGTTCTTCTTTTCTGAAGAAATTCCATATCTTCGACTTGTTCTTCCTTTCTGAAGAAAGTCCATATCTTAGACTTTTTCTTCCTTTCTAAAGAAATTCCATACCTTCGACCTATTTCTCCTTTTTGAGAAGGGTCCATATAACCACTGTTCCTCCTTATTAGGAAAGTGTGTAGTATCATAATCATCGTTCCTCCTTGTGAGGAAAGTCTTCAGTATCAACAGCATTGTTCCTTCTTACGAGTAAAGTCTTCAGTATCAACATCATTGTTCCCCCTTGTGAGGAAAGTCTTCGGTATCAGCATCATTGTTCCTCCTTGCGAGGAAAGTATTTTCGAACTATACCAAGCTTGTCATGGAAGCTTGGTCACCACATTAGCAACTTGCTCATCGGTACTCACATACTGGAGTTTTATGTCTCCCTTCGGTACCATATTCCACAGGATTCTTTGTCATCTTTATGAAACTTTGGTTGTCACAAAGAAACACTGTGGTATCCAATTCCTTGTAAAACAGTCCTAACATCATCTTTCCGAATGCATATGGCTTCCCAAATAACGGAGCAAGTTTCCATGTACTATGCTTCAGTTGTACTGAGAGTAACACTGGACTAAACCATGAGATCATTACGGATCCCAAACAATAACATCCACTTGAGGTGCTCTTTCTGTCTGCGGTACTTCCTCCCAATCTAAATTTGTATATCCATATAATATGTAGTCATGATCTCTACCATAGTAAAGTCCCAAGTCTATCGTACCTTTAAGGTACCTCATCATGCTTTGCATCTATCAGGTTAAAACATCTAGGGTTAACTAGATACTGACTTAAGGTGTTCACAACAAAGCATATATCTGACCTTATGTTCGTTAGATATATCAACGACTCAATAATCTGTCTATACTGAGTCATATCCACTAACTTTGATGTCTCATCAGACAACAACTTCATGTTTGTATCCATGGGTGTGGCCATGGATTTACAATCCAACATATCAAATATTCTTAATATTTCCACAAAATTCTTTCCCTGGTTCGAAAATATTCCTTTTGAGCTCTGCCACACTTCCATCCTAAGGAAATAATGCATTAATCCAATATATTTTCATCTCGAATTATTCAGAAAACTTCTTCTTGCAATATGTGATCTATTTCTCATTTCCAGACAGAATTAGATCATCCACATACAACAATATTATGTCAGGTTCATCATCCATAACCTTAAGATAAATATTAGGATCAACTTTACTCTTAGTAAAGTCCATTCTTGCCAAGAAGCTATCTATTCTTCCATACCAAGCTCTAGGAGCTTGCTTCAGTCCATACAGAGTCTTTTTCAACTTACATACATGAGTCACTATGTTTTTGACTTCAAATCCTTGTGGCTATTCGATGTAAACCTCTTCCTCAATCACACCATTAAGAAGGCTTGTATTTACATCCATCTAGTGTATATCCCACTTCATCATGAAAGCAAGTCCCATGATAGTTCTGATGGAAGTGTACCTTTCTTCCTGGAGCAAGTGTCTCTTCATAATTAATTCCCTCTCTCTAAGAGAATCCTCTAGCCACAAATATTTCCTTACTTCCATCGAGAGCATATTTTATCTTTCAAATCCATTTGGAAGATACCACACTCTTGATTCTTGGTTTGGGTAATATATCCTAAACATCATTATGGTATTCTTCCATCATTACATCTACTATGAGTTCATTTTGTCAGTTCATCGACATATCCTAGTCTTCTGCATTTAACCTTGAAGGTTGGAACCCAATTTATTCTTGGTAAAGTCTCTGCCCATCATGAAGTTGTCCATCATGTCGTACCATGTCAAACTCAGAGATCTTTTGTGGTCACTCCCCCTGAAACGAAGCATCATCTTCCATATGCATTATGTACTGGAGTGATAGGTAGCATCCTCTACTACTATGTATCCATATTAGGTTACTAGATACCAAGATCCCTTTATCTTGAACTTTGTCAAAAAGTTCCTCTTGCACCCATCTATGAGGTTGTTTTCTTCTATAAGTTTCCACATACAACCTTGTAGCAAATGTTATATATTAATCACTCTAGGTGATCTTTCAAGCTCCTAGATGTGCTTTTCTATGGGTTCCTTCTGAGCTCGTACAAAGCATATTCTGTACAGGTGGTTCTTTTCTCGATATATACTTCTACTGGAGATGTTTGTCTAGTTAATAGAGTATGTCATGCCATATTATATTCTTTTTTAGACAAACCACGAACCTTTCTTTGTATACTTGTTCTTGTAGATCCATATGGAAGACACTACGGACTTCCCTTCAGGTCTTAGAACCATATCATAGACATTATTCCCCATGATCAACTGTTACTCTTTGAGCATATCTTCTTCCATAGCTAGAAGGGTTAGCATCAATGATGTCACCCAACTGTGTTACACAACTAGAGTGTGTCTGAGGCCTCTTACTTTGGTTTGGAAGTACCGCCATACTTTTCTTCATCTTGAGTTATCTCTCGTACCCAAGGTGGTGTTCATCTATCGAGGTGGATCTACCGCTCTCTAAATCTTTTTCTTCCGTCACAATATCTTTGACCCTGGGAGCTTCAGGTTCATGTTTATTGGAGTGAATATTGAATTTTCATCACTTGCTCTTCAGAACAAGTCTCATCTTAATTTTCTTGTAAACGGTTGTACAGGACCTTTCCTACAAGTCAAATGCACCAGTTGCATGGTTAGAACCATTTCATAGAACATATGCACAACGACAAATTCTTATGCATCATGCAATTGTTTAGCCAATACAACATTCATCTATATCTCACGGAAAATTTCTAAATGCCTTCCATCTCTACCATGTCATCATTTAGATTGTGCACTAATCCAATATGTCAACAAAGAGGTTTCATTCTAGATAAGTAGCGATGGAGAGTTGTATAGCACCATGGACTACTTACCCATCACATGCATATTAGTAGTATATTGTCATTAATGCAAACATTCTATCATGCATAATACACAACATATACAAGAAAGAAAATTCAAATACTTATATTTGTTTTCTTTGTCTTCATCTCCTTCTGGATCTGCAACTTCTTCTTTGACTAGTGAGATTGCTCCAATCTCATGCTTGTTTGAAAGCTTTTCTGGAATGTTGCTTCTGGTGGACCTAGGGTTTGACAGAGAAAACCTAATTTTTCAATTGAGGTATCTTTCAGATTTGATTGGATAGAAATATGCACTTCCTCAAGGAGAGCTTAACAATATACTCATTTCCCCAAAAATGTGATCAGAACTGCAAAATATCTGATGCCCTAGTTTTCTTCAGTTTCTTCTGTAGAAATATTTGATATTGTTTCTATGGTATATCCAAAATTATTGCTCCTATGTGTCTGAAAAATTATCAGTGAGGTATCCTTGTTTATCCTATTTCCATCACCGCAGGTTAGAGCAAAATTGGTTTCACCAATTGGGACTTATGCGCGTTTTCCCAAGGTGACTTATTTTAGGACTGTTCATAATTGAGAACTTGTATAGACTTCCATGTGTCATTGTTCCACCTTCAAGGTCTGAAACTTCTACCAAAGAAATTAAAGTATGTGCCATATCTAGAAAATCTTGCAAAATTTCATTTGGACCTTCGTCACCCAAGATATAGGAATTCTCCCTAGGTCACTTGTTTAAGGCTGAATCCTAGGAGAGGCTGGAACCCTAACTTGGAGGAATCATATCTCCTAGAATACAACGAATATAAGTCTAAAAATTTTACACATGGTTCATAAGGAATTTATCTTCGGCCTGTAAATGTTTCGGCTCTATATCCTTCTCCAATCTCGAGATATACCGAGTGCACCAAAATGACTATTTTTAGTCTTTTAGGGTTTTCAAGCATGAAACCCTAATCTTCAATAACTGTAGCTATAACACTATTTCTCGTACACAAATACTCCTTTCAGGGTGTCTTTGATACCATGTTAAGTTTTGATGGTTATATCAGATCTTATAACATTTAGCATCATAACAGCATAACCATAAGAAAAAATATCACTGAAAGATAGACAAGCACAACCACAAAAAGAACACAAATATTTATCTTGGGAAACCCTCATGGGGAAGAAAACCAAGAAAAAACTTCCTCTGTATAATATGTATAAAAGTAAAAGAAAATACCCCAAACAGGTGTGCCTCCCTCCAGTAGATCTCTCTCTCTCTCTCTCTCTCTCTCTCTCTCTCTCTCTTATGCGTTGTGCACAAGTGAGTGTGTGTACAAATGAGGAACATGTCTCCTCTATTTATACTCTTTTCGTCCCTTGAATTTTCCACTAGACAAGTCAGCCCCAATAAACTGTCTGGGCCGAATTCACCTAGGAATACTCAAAAACAATTTATTATATTATTTATTAGGGCACTAAATACTTGACACAAGTGGAGGCTTTACCTCATGACTCTATGATGAACAAATACAATAGTAACACTGTGTTAGAGGAATAATAAAATCTCCCTTGGGTTACATTAGTAAAATACATTTAAAATATCCTTTGAAGTTACAATATTTCAACAAAAAACACCCATCAATGGAAAAGTTTACAATTACCGTCCATGTTTGAAATTGAAAACATTCTACCAACAATCATATTTAGAGTTACTACCCATGTTTGAATTGATAAGAATCCTACCCATAATCAAATTTAGAATCATACTCATGTTTCAAATTTGGAACATCCCACCGAAATTTGAATTTAAAATTCTCACCCTTACCTAGCAATTTTTAATATAAATTTATTTTAGATAATGTGTTAGTTTGAAAGTTTTTTCTTAAATGTTCACCAGAAAACAAGATAACTATTGTAATAGTTCATATCTCCAAACATTACCAACTAACTAGAATATCACTTGCAATGGAAGATTTAAGGATTCCATGATTAATGTTGAAGGATGTTTTATTTGATCTAAGTTTCAATTTAACAAGTTAATAAAATTGTTTACAACTATAAAAGACAATGATGTTTTATAATCATATACCTTATTTTTTCTACATTTAACTCAAATTAAAAAAAGGGAATAAAAATAATGTCATACCTTTATTTTTTATATAGAAATCATAGAATCATTAACACACAACCATGGGATGGAAAATTTCACTGCAATAACTAGTTGTATGAATGGATTGGTAAGTTTCAATTATATCAGTTCTAGGATTGTCGACAAACTGAAATCCAAAATTTTCTTGTGATAATCATCTGTATGAGTCTCTTTGTTTTTTAGTTCAGATAAAAAATAAAATAAAATAAATTTTAGAATTCCCACCTATAATATATCATTTAAAACTTCCTTTATTTTTCTCTACTTTATAGAATTTTTTTCTTAAAATAATTGACCAAAGAGGAATATTGGTGTAACAATTCATTCTCATATATTGAGACACTACTAATTAAACAAAATAACTAGGTTCTATGGCATACTTAAGGGTTACATCTATAATGTTTATGGAGGTTTTAGCCGAGGTATTTTTAAGGATTTTAATAATATACTTAAGTAAAGTATTATAGGCAATTATTTTGGATTGAATATATATATATATATATGAAACATAAAATTTACTACTGAAACTTGTAACTTTTGACAAATATCAAGATAAAAAATTATATTTTATGTAAATATAGGAAATTTTAGAGACAAAAAATAACCAAATAGGGAATTTATTTTTTGAAAATAAAACCAAAAATTTCACCAATTGGCTAATTTTAGCTAAGTTAAAATTGGTTTAATGAGTAAAGAATTTAAAATTCGTTTTCATCCAACTCAAAGGGATTTAACATCATTTTACCCATCTCATTGCAAAAGCTACAAATAGTGCTAACACTCTCAAATTATTTATGTGAATAAAAAAAATTGAATCATATACATTATATTTTTCTACAAATCAATCAAAGGTAAATCCGGACAATGCCATATTTTATACTTGTACTATATTAATCATAGAGTCCTCTGTACCACACATTGAGATGAAAATTTTATATTGATCAATAAAGTCTGAAATACATGGTGCTCCTTGTCCTCCCTCAACTAACCAAATATTGAGAAATAGTTAGTTTTCCTTATCCTTCTCCCTCAAATTACTAAAGCTTAAGAAAGAGTCAATTATCCTTCTCTCTATCTATATTCAGAAAGGGTTTGTCCTCTTAGAGTATCCTTCTTGTTAGGTTAATATTGACTTGGTTAAAGAGTTAAATATAGATTTACCATTTGTGGTTTGCATGCCCATGGTTTTGGGTGTCCCATGGTATTGCATGTGATGAAGCCTACTTAAAGGCTTGAGTAGCTCAATTATATAGTTCATGAGAGAGTTCAGTGATGGTTGGATTTGCCATGCCTTGTTCAGAGTGATTAAGCGTAATAAATCTATTTTTTTTCTCATAAGATTTTGCAAATAAATGTAGAAACAACATGGAGTAGGATAGCAAGAGTTCTAGGAAAATATTGGCAGGTCTCAAAGTGTGGAGGAGGATAAAAATTCCAAGAAAATGACCTTTGTGAGCTAGAGGAGACTACATTAAACATGAACTTGTATCTTGTGTAAGGTAGCTAGTAATTGTGATAACTTCTCACCATGTTAGATGCAGTCGTGCATGCATGAGGATACATTGTCAAAGAAACCCATGATATTGGGTGTAAAAAGTCCTATACATTCATGTATTTGTGGAGATATTGGATTACATGATGAACTAAATGAATACGATAAACATCACTATTTAAGATGATGTTCATGGGTATGTTATACATGGTAAATTACAGCTAGAAAGGCATGGTAAAAATTGAGGATGATTACACATAAGATGTAGATGATGAAGTGATTAGTTCATTGGAGTATTTTTTATGTAGTTGGACTTAACCAGTAAAAACTACTTAGGCATGCATACCCTAGTTTATTGGGTCACCTATGAAAAATCTTGACATATATTTAGGAAGACTAAATAAGGGGGAGCATGTTGTTTTCCAGATACCCAGTTAAAATTTCAAGGGGGGTTGGTCTTTACACCAAGTTAGTTTTAAAGGGGGGAATGTTAGTTTAATATTGACTCAGTTAAACGTCACGTATGGATTTATCATTGGTGGTTTACATGCCCATGTTATTTTCCCATGGTATTGCATGTGATGAATCATACTTTAAGGCTTGAGTAGCTCCATTTTATATTCCTCGAGAGTGGTCGATGATGGCCATTTAGCCATGCCTTGGCCATAAAGGTTAAGGGTAACAGATATATTGTTGCTGGCTTTCCTAGATTGGTTTTCTAAGGTAAAACTATTCTTATTCATTGTGTGTTCCTACTTTTTATGTGATTTATTTCCTAACACTTCTTCTCATCCCTTGAATTGAGTCTTAAGAAAGAATTGATGGTCCTTCTCCTCATAGTTCAAATGACTAAACCTTGAGAAAGAGTCAATGCTCCATATCCTTATCCACTAAATTACGAAGCTTCAAACATAGTTAGTCTCCTTCTCATCCCTAAGATTACTAAATCTTGATAAAGAGTTGATGCTCCTCCTCATGAATTAAATAATTATTTTTATTTGATGTCAATTGATAATTGACTTTTTCTTCTTCCCGATGTTGGTATGGAAGTCTTCATCTTGTCAATATTGTCATGCACAAGACTCAAGCATTTGTTAGGGGTTCTCTCTTTTTCCAATCTATGGGCATAATAGTTTGAGTGATAAATTGTAATGTTCTAATTATGTAGATTTTGAACTTAATACTGATATTTTATCATTGCCAAGACAACGGCGCCTCTAAGTTTCCTGAAATTTTTTATAGCACTCATAACAGTTTGAAAAGAATGTGTTGTTTGTAATTTCAACAATCTTAGAATGTATTCTCCATATATTTCTTAAGTTATACTAGGACATGAGAGGAATTTTTATCTTGGCAAGGTCCTTAATAAACTTTTGAAGAACCATTTTTTGTGTATAATTTGCAGGGAATAATCTAAGAGGCATCCTTATTCCATCTTGACGCACTTAGTGAGTTTGTTGAGGAGATATATCTAAATTTTCATTCACTAACTTTCAAGGGCTAGGCATTATTGCTAAAGTATTCGGTGTTGGTTTTTTATAACCCACAATTTCCATGTATTTCCCTTGTGTCGCAATTTGGAAATGTCATCTTTTAACTAAAGAAGGTGAGTCTTGGTATACAAAAAGATTTATACTATGCATTTTGACAAAAACCCAATTCCATCAAAAGTCAAGTTAAGCAAGACTCTTTCTTTGAGTTGTCACTTGTTTTCATAAATTTATTTGACTCCAATGAATTGAGTAAAAATTCCCTTGTCTTATTCTCATCCTTCGCTTTAATCCAATGTCACCCATTGATTAATAAGGCCTTGGGTTTTTTAGAAAGAAATTAATTTTTATGACACACACACACACACACACATATAATTGAATGTTTGATGAAGTGAGATTCATCTATGCACTCTTTGGAATATATTTTCCTTACACACCTAGAGTATAAATTTGTCCTTAGCGATTTGTGGTGAATATATGGTCTTGTTGTACCTAATTGGACTAAGAGATGTTCATACAAATTATATAAGGAATATTCTCCTTTTATTCATCCCTTCAATTGATAAGGTGTATGTGCTCCTTCTCCTACTTAATCGAATGAAAACAGTTTCAGAAAGGGCCAATGCAACCTCTCCTCTTTAATCAGTGACACATGTGAAAAAGGTTAGTGCTCTTTCTCCTCCTTATTTGAACTACTTGTAATATCCCCAGTTTTGACCCTTGGAATAATTAAATTAGATTATATAAAAATATGTAAATATTCTAGTATGGATTCCTAATGTGGAGCTCGAGGCCAAGGCTCGACTAATGATTGGCTAGGATTGTACACTGTAAATATATCTATATAGGCCATGTGGTTTCCTTGTCATGTTAACTCAAAATAAAGGAAATTTTTAAGGGCATAATTTACCCCATGGGTTATTTTTCGATGGTTTTTTCGCAAAAAAAAAGATTCACCAATTTCTGTTTTTTCTAAATTGATTCGCCCAAAGTTGATGGAATATTTTTTTGTACTCTAAAAATCGCAAAAAATGGTCCAAAAACTATATAAAGTCCTTAGAAATTTGAATTTAAAAAAAAACAACAAACATTTTAGGGTTGAAAATTTAAGAATTAATAAGGTTCACCAAGGTTTCTACACTTTAAGAAAATGATTAATCCTTAATTTTTTCCTTGATCAAAAGCTACGTAAATATTATGTTGGAAAATGGTCCAAAATGGATGCGTAAAGAGCACCAGAGGGGATATGATTCCACAAGAAAAGAAGAGGAAAGGGGTTCTATGGGATATTTAATCCATTTATACCAAGTGTTAGCCTTAGACTCGTCCATTTTCTACCATTTACCTTAAATGATCCAATTACTTCATTTTGACTTATTAAATCCAATCATTGGATGCATTTGTGGGGTTAGTGGGAAAATTATCCTCATGTAGTTATTGAAACATGGGTTGAATATACTTCTATGAATATTGAAAGAGTCCTTTCTTCTATTTTTAGAAGTAAAGGCTCAGTTGTATTTTCACCACTCCTTTCATATTTTTTGGAGTCTATCATCCATTTTCCATGCAATTGTTTACACTATGTAGAGTATTTATGTTATTTTTCTCCATTGTCAATTATGAGACTATGAAATTGATTACAAATTAACATTATGAATCATTTATGGACATTAGAGTGAGGAGGATGCATGCAAGTGAGAAAAAAGGCTAGGAAACATAGGAAAATTTAACCATTTCATATTTGTTGCTCATGGGATGCTTGAGAAGCCATGAATTGAATTTATAGGAAATATTTTGATAGTATACAACATGTTTCTCTCCTTTTGCACACATTGAAGAGCACTGTAAGTGTTGGGTACTCTGAGATACTATTGATTAGAGAAAGAGTAGGCATTGCTTGGGTTTTTGGGGCAGATGAAGAGAGTTCCATGGTTGAGGTGGATAGATGAGAATCGAGATCCTTGTAGTTCTTTTTGGTGACTAGGGTGGCTAAGAATGAGAGAAAATGGGTTGGTATGAGAGAGAGTACAACATGTATGTGTTTTTTCCACCTTAGTGGCATCATATCCCAACTTGCGGGTGGTATCAATAGTTGATATTTATCATTGGGTGAAAAATCGCTCTTATAGATTCAGTTGTTTGATCTTCTTTTGTTAAATATAAGTATTCTATTTTTCGACAAAAGTGAAATGATTATATTTACTTCATGTTATGAATATAATTATTTATTCATGTTGTATGTGTGAAGTATAGTTGTTAATTATGATGTGTATTATACTAAATCACCTGCACGTCCATTTCTTAGTTTATGTTTCCTATGGGGGGGATTTGGAAACATGAAATTTGTAACTACGCCCTCCTTTGGTTGGAATGATGGACATGGACACTAATAGTGGTATCAGAGCTCTAGGATACAACAATAGGTTTGTGTGGGTTGGAATTAGTAGTTGTAGGAAGAAATTTGAGTTTACAATGGAAGTGTTTGATGAAATGTTCTTGAGAAAAATTTCATAATTGGTAGAGCTATCAATGAATTTTTGTGTTCTATTAAGTGACATAAGTTCCTAGTTGGAGAAGGGACAAGTGTAAATTTCGTAATAAGCTTATGGTATGAAAATTAAATTTATATATTTGTTTAAAATTCAAAATTTTAGTGGAATTTCGATGTGGGACTTAGAAATCCCATGTGGGTGGGAGGTATGATGTGGAGGATCCACATAGATCGGGTACACATGCGGTAGTTCCAAGCAGGGGGTCATATGCATGGGTGGAATTCAAATAGAAATGGTAAATATCAGTCAATGTTACACATGGACCAAATCAATTCGAGCAGACCAGGTCAATAAATCATGAATGATTGTGCAAACCTAAGAGAAAGGAGTATAATATGTGCAGCCTTGCCGTGAATGTCCCATATTAAACTATACAAGTATGATAGTTGAATGATGTCCATACACACATATAGGTGTGATTGTACTTTATCTCAAAGTGTTCTCCCATGAATGGATAGGATTGAGCTGTGAAAATTGGATCTTTAGATCCTAACCACTTGTGCATCAGAATGCAATTGGGATTTGACATAAGGGGCATTGTTGCAAATGTATTAGATTAATTTGTGCAAGTTCAATGAGTATATATCATTCATTCATGTAGAAGGATAAAGGAAAAGGCGGTGAACAAAGTACATTTATGCTAATGAACCAAATCATCTTGGGATTTAAGCTCATGAGATCTAGATCGCTCATGGGAGTCCTTCTGGTAGTGTTAAAAATTGTGATTAGTAAATATTTAAGAATCCCGGTGACCGTGAAAAAGGGGCCAAACATAATATGAAATGGTGAAACTAGTGGATTCCATGTAGGGTCCAGGTGGGCATGATGCTTCATCATCATTGCCATATGACGTTCCATGTCATCATATGGGAATACCATGAGAAAATTTTAACAATTTTTTATGAAAGTTTTGGGTTTGGATCCTTCGTATTGAGGGCAACCAAAATGTCAATGAAGGTGGAATCCTCATCTAGCTCAAAATTTTTAAAAATGGAGGATTAGTTATTTTCTAAGACCCTCATCATAAAACCAGACAAGATACCTATTCATGATGAAGCTTGGATAGTACAATCCATGACCAAGAAAGTAGTATCCCTTTTGATCCTTTGAAAAAATTATCAATCATTTGGAATGGGGATTAAAAAATAGGCCAAAATCCACTATTCAAACCACTTGTTGGGATTTTGAAAATTGAAAGAGGGAAAAGTGATCCAAGAACTCATGCTTATTTTTCTGTGATTTCAACGGCTTACATTCTCATGTATCTAAATAACTTTAAATATATGATTTTTTCTTGTTCTTCTGGAAATCCTTATTTTGGGAGATATCAAACTTTGGAAAAAATATGGAAGAAGTGCAAAAACTAAAAGTAGTCAATTCAATAAAACAATATAAATTGATTAGGGAATTAGATCAAAGATATAAAGGTTGATAAGTAACCATTGTCTTTATTGTTATCAATTATCAATACAAAAGTTGTTATGGTTCTCTTTCTTCTACATGTAGATGAAGTTGGTCTCTGAGACTAAATGCACCTGTAGGAAATGTGAAAACTTGGGGAAAATGGTAATATTAAAAGGTTGAAACTTTTAGCTTTGATATCAAAATTTATCATGGTTGTAGTCATTAGAAATATGATCCATAGGGGAACAGATGTGCATAATAATATTTTTAATGAGTGCTTTAGGTATTCTTGAGAATTGAATAGAAAAACGTTTTTTCAATATGGGTTTTTTCTAGAATGCATGAAAATTGATTATGTAATTTTATGAGGATGTGATCCAACTAACAAGTGTGTGTATATGAACATTTTTTCAGATAAAATACCATATCAAGGAAAATGAGGGGTTAACATTCAAGCTAGTACGATTAGAAATTATTTGATCTAGGTTGGATCAAGAAAACTATCACCATGAATGACACATATGATCCTTACGAATCTAAAACAGATGCCATGGGAGAAAATATAAATGTTGAGAATGAAGAGGAATACTCTAATAGTTAACAAACCAATTAAATATTCCATATTTTGCATAGACTATGATCATTCTAAGAGTGGAGTTACAAATTTTCTTAGCATATAACGAAACGATGATTAATGATAAGGAAGAATAGAACTAGCTCAATGCAATTGTGCTTCAAATGTTGACAAACATTCATAGGAATATGCACCATGAGAAAAAATTAGGAAATGATGATAAGAGTGGGAGTAGATCAAGGATACATTCTTATAAGAGGTCCCATAGATCAAGAAGGAATTCTAGAGACGTTACATATACTCCTAAATTGTATGCTAGTGAGTCATCTACTTCTAAGGATTCCGCCAACAATCCAAGTTATTCATATAAAAATAAAAAGAGGAAGAATCCTTTTAGGGAAATCTCACATGGAGAACTTCGAAAGTCCAAACCCCTTACCTTTTATAGTGAAGTGAAATATGGACAAAAAGTTGAGGTTTGGATTCTTCAGATGAGGAAGTATTTCCAAGTCCATGAACACTCTTAAAACATGAAGGAAAGGGGGGAAATATTTAATTTGAATAGAAGAGCATCTATATGGTGGGATCACCTTAGGCATGTAAACTTAGGATCAATGAAAAAATAAGTTTTTGGAAGAGGTTCAAGAGTTACTTCCATCAAAAGTATCTCTCCGATAGGTACTATGGTGATATAGTCAAATATGTACTTGAGTTAAAGTTGGAGAAAATTACCATGGATGAGTATGAAAATAAATTGTTGGAGTTGTTGAGGTATGTTAAATATAAAAAATATGATAAGGTAAAAATTCAACATTTTCTAACTGTACTACCTCATTCATACAAGGATCTAATTGAGTTTGATGAACCTCACATTTTATATGAGACTATAAGGAAGGAAAAGTATTTTTATGATCAAAACAAAATCAATCCAAAATTCCACACAGCATGGAAGTACAAGAAGAAGGAGAAGTTTTACCAAAGGAGGAAAGGATTCAATCCTCCTCATTTAGAAATCAACAAAAGAAACCATCACATGGAGAGGATAAGCCAACCATATTTATGGGAGATAATCCAAAGGACGCCCTTTAATGTTAGGGATGTGGAGAGCACCACTTGCTAAAAAATTGTCCACATTTGAATGGGATTGACAAACATGATCACAACATCCAAGAGGATGAAATTGTGGTTGATGTAGCAAGGGCCATCCCTAGAATCTATGCAATGCCATATGACCGTCAAGTATACCATCAATTATTTGTGGTTGAGGTTGAATCTAAGGTTCCTAAGAAGACTATTTCTATTTTAATTCACCTTGATACTATTCACAATTATACTATTCCAAAAATTGTTGAGATTTGTGCTTTTAAGAAAAGAAAGTATAATAAATCATGGTTGGTCCAATTAGACACTATAACTTGGTTTTGTTATTGATGTTAAAGAAATAGTTGAACTTGGCGATGGCATTGAAGTATTAAATCCATATTGAAGAAGTATATAGAAAAATATGTGTGCAATGCCAGTTTGAAGGAGTATATAGAAAATGTGTGCAAAACCCACCAAGTCATGGAACTCTTATGAACAAAACCCATAAAGTTATGAAACTCCATATAAGGGTAAGTGATCAATTTATTGGACATTTTTGCAAAAGTTCATGTTGAAAGAATAAGAGGGGTGGTTAGATTGACCAACAAAAAAGGTAGAAGGGGTGTCACTGACTTAGAGAACCTCCAATTTGTGGACTCATAAATTAAGTAGGATTGGTATAACTAAGAGGAAGATTGATATTTGTTGAGGTAATCTTGGAAGAAAAGATGAAGTAATATACTTAAATTGGAAGCTCCAGGGTCAGATGAAATGCTCATGAAAATCAATCACAAAATTGTTACATCCAAAAACTGTCCCAATGCTTAACTCCATTGAAGTCTCTAGCCAAAATATCTTTTGTAGTCTTATTGCTCAATCCTAGGCAGTCTAACGCACCTTGATACCTAACACAGAGCTTCATATTTTCCTGATGCCTATTGTGCATTGACAAGGTGCGTTGATGGTGCCTATAGCCTGATCACAAGGAGCATCGGTTCCCATATCTTGTTTGCAGAGAGTGTCAGCGGTCCAAAAAGGGGAAAAAAGAGAAGATTCGAGAAGCTTCTAGGTGAAATATATTGTGGAGGATGATCCTAACCACTTGGGATAGATGGAACTCGAGCTCCTATCCCTTA
Organism: Pseudotsuga menziesii; assembly: GCA_001517045.1. NCBI lineage: Eukaryota > Viridiplantae > Streptophyta > Pinopsida > Pinales > Pinaceae > Pseudotsuga > Pseudotsuga menziesii. The sequence continues at coordinate 626,514 of LPNX010645603.1, forward strand.
GGGATCATTTCCTACCTTCCTCCCAAAATATCTCAACCTGTTTGGGATTCTTTGGCCTGTAAAAGCAAGCGAAATGGGCCATGTGAGAGAGAGACCAAGATAACACCTTTATGTTGTTGGATTCAAGTATGGTATAGGAGGAAAAGAGAGAGTGGGTGTGAGTGAGATGTTGCATAGTTTGTAGTGTATGTGTGAGTGAGTCAAAAGATGTTGTAAAAGAAAATATTCGACATCAAGGCTTTGGTTGTAGCTTTCTTTTCTCATCTTTAATACAAACATGTTTCCCTTTCCCATAAGTGATTCGTGTCAATATCGATTATTTATTACTAGTTTCCTTGATCATTAGTATATATCATTGAATCATCTTCTTTCTCTCATATTTTGTCTTGTTTCTTGTGTTCTTTGCAGGTATAACTAACCACATAAGGATCTACAAATAAAAGGGAGACCTTCCAAACTCGAGGTAAGGAGAGCTTAGCATTCAAGTGGTTTAGTCATCTAGGGAGAGGATATGTCATTGTGTTCTTTTTTTCTAGATCTACCTTATGCAGGCTAGGGGAAGAAACCGTTTCCGCACTTATTGAAATGTTCTCGATAACAAAATTGGCGACCATACTATGGAACATATCCAATCAGATCTGTGGATTTTTTATGCCACTTTTGATTACAAACCTGTGAATTTTGTTTTCTTACTCATTTAAAGACTTAAGGTTAGTGATCCACCTTACTAGACTCTCATTTTCCTTCTCTGGTTTGTGTTTTTTCTTACCTTCATCCCAGTTTGATCCACATTGCTTTATCCTGCAAATCATTTGGATTTTTGGTTCTCTAGATCCATCGAATCACTTGAGTGTGCTTGATAGAGCGTCAAACCCCTCTTGGCACGTGTTACCTACTACCATCCTACACCACTGACGCCTCTTCTTTTCAAGAATAGTGCACCACTAGTGTTGTTCAGTAGCAGACAATGTGCGTCGACTGATAGACGACGCCCTAGTGCAACCCTTCAGAGTGTGTCGAGGTATGCCATCTCTAGATCTAAGGTTTGTCTTTGAAAATTTTTGTTTCTATTTGTTTTTTTTCAATATGATTTCTAGCTTATTGACCGTTTTAATAGCGTGTTAGCTTGAATTTCCTCTTTGGATTTAGATTTCAAGAGTTTGCTTGTAAAAATATTTGAAGTTCAAATTTTTGTGTGGAATTCATTCTTGGGTTTATATTTTTTCCATTGATCTCTTGAAATATGTTATTAGATATGTAGGAAAGGAAAGAATTGTAGTTTCTTCAACTCTATTTTGTGTGATGTTTTTTCCTTTGACATTTCTTTTTCAAATTACATCAAAAACAAAAACAAAAAAAATCATTTGCTTTGATTTCTTTGACTTGTTTGAGTGATTAGAAGTTTTCTTTATTCGAGTTGATGAAGAAAGCATAAGCATTTAGACATTGGAAACATTTATTTCCTTTTCATCTCAGAGATAACTTAGGCTTAGTATTGGAAATTGTTGTGTGTTTTGGAGATATTTCAAAAGCTTGAAGGTGAATTGTTAAAAAATTGCATAGTACTCGTGTTTGAAAAAAGAAAAGTCTCTCTCTTGATCTAGGTGGAGTTCATTGAAGAGAAAAATATTGCATTGCATTCAGATCTTTTAATCTTGTGAATTGTTTCACATTACACAAAATTTCACTAACCATTAAGATAAAATTGGACGCTAGCTTAGGTTAAAATATTTAGTAATTTAAGTGATAGGTTAGAAGACGTGTTCCAACGTCTATACAAATAGGATTTGGCATTTTTGTCCTGCACTGCATCTCAAGGATCTTGCGTTTCTTCCACGTACCAACCGGTATATTGAATAACTTTTCACATACCCTTGAGGTATATCGAAAGGTTCTTCACGTACTTGGTAGTATATCTGAAGGACTCTTTCAAACGGTTGTGCATAAGAAAACACTAACACAAATTTGAGCTCCCACGTATGTTGCGTATATAGGGATACCCCTCTAGGAAACCTATACCAACCGAGAAAATCCTTTTGGTCATATTGTTGGAGCAATACACCAAGAACAACACTAGAGGAGCTACTACTATGCACATGCCATCCAGGAGTTGGGTATTCAGGAAAGGGTACGGTCCCAATCAATATTGTCATGTTTTACTGTTGGACCATGCAGTATATCACGAGTTGCGACAACTTGAAAATCCTAGTGAGGAAGTGACTTTCATCAAACCCTCCTATCACTTAAGTTTTCCTATGGACTTAGCTTGAGTATGATTGTTTGTGTGTGATCTCTTCTGTTGAAAATTTGTTAGAGTATAAGTTTCCAGCCAACATCCTGGCTAAGCTACATGTGAGATGATCTAGCAAATTGTAGGATTTACCACCTAACTTTCCTCCTGCCGTGGAAGAAAGAGAAGGGGAAACCATGGACCAACCGGCTAAGGCCAATTCACATGTAGAAGGAATTCTAGTTACTGAATTTGGGGAAGAACATTCTTCCTTCAAAAATTCACCCACTCCAGTGATAGTTCAAAAACATTCTACAGAAGATACAACCTTTTGTTTTCCTATGGAAGGTCAATCTAGTCTTTGATATTGGGTATTTGCCCATCCATTAGACGATAATATGGCATCGAAATTTGGTCCAACTACTCCATTTTGGGAGACCTATTTAGGATAGGCCATATCTAAATATGAGACCACTAGATTACCTTATATTACCCCCCCTTGATAAACTAGATTTACTACAGAGGATGAGATCCTTGGGCCTGTTTATGGCTGGTAACTCAAGGTTGCTAGTTAAAAATGTGGTTACTTATGATCTAGGGAAAGCCTCCATCGCTGCCCTACTGACTCAAAATATCCCATATGTTTCTAAGTCTCATATATCTTCCATGACTGGGGGCCATCCCCCAGCCTAAGTTACCTCGTCAACCATGGGAACCGCTTCCATCATGGGGAAAAATGTCATTGTAGGGAAATCAATAGTCAGTGTACCTTCCATGAATACCAACATGGTTATCCCCTCTTCCAATACGGGTCAACCCTCATGGGTTCAACATAAATTTATCCAACCTTCATGGGGATACACCTATCCAAGAAATCAACTACCTATAGTCAATCAAAATTATCAACCTATAGCACCGAGAGTTATTTACCCCAAAATTCCTTACCCTGGAAGTATGAACACCCCATGGGGGAAAACTAATTGGTTAAATGTCCCCATATCTATAGGACCACCTATCAATACTATTGGGGGATATCGAGGTCCACCTTTGGGAGGCCCACCACGTAGATCCCACCTTTTGGAGGTCCACCACCTAGACACCCACCTTTTGGAGGTCCACCACTTGGAGGCCCACCTTCCAGAGGTCCACCACCTGGAGGACCACCCCCAATTGGAGAGACACCACCAATAGGCCCACCATATGGAGGTCCACCTCTCCCCGATGACTGACCACCTGGAGGACCCTCGAGAATTTAATTTTTTAAGCAACCACCCAATCAATCGGTTATGGGGGAAACATCAACACACGTTTATCAATCAACTTATGGTCTTACTGGTTCACAAATTCCTAATCAATAGTTACCATTTTTAGCTACTTTAGATCTTCTAGATCTGTCTAAATTGATCAACGACCCCATTCACCATGATCCCTCATGGTCGGTTATCCCTATTAAGTTACCCTATGGTATACCCAAATTCGGCGGTAAGCCCAGTGAAGACCACAAGAACCACATGATGACATATCATTTGTGGTGCTCATCCAATTCTCTAATTGATGGTTCCATCTTCCTAATATCGTTTCATAGAACTCTCACTCAGGTTTCCGCAAAATGGTATATTGAGTTTCCTCAGCATTCCTTTTGGGATTCAACACCTTAGAAATGACCTTTTTGACATATTTTTAGTTACCAATCTAATATGAAACGGGTACAGATCTCTTAAACTCAATTTGACAAACCACTTCCACCGATATCTCAGATCTTATAGATGAGTGGATACCACAATGTAGGTTGATAAAATATCCCATTCCCGATAGTTTCTCTCCGATTGGTTTACCAAATATTTACTGCCACTCATTGCTAGGGATGTTTCCATGGGAGGTGTTGTTACTAAGGAACAAGCTATTAGTTATGCTCAGTACCTTGAATTGTTTTATTCCCAGCTAGGAATTTTGTATGAATTAATCCTCCATGCCCCTCGTCCTACTTCAGATCCTTCAAGACCTTCAACGGAACCACCTACCAATGACATTCTTGGTTCTGTCCAGACACAATTGATGACAAAATCCTTGAAAAAACAAAACCAACCCGTCGCACATGCTAATCAGACTGTTTTTAATCCAAATACTACTTCCCCTTCTGTTGTTTTGACCGAAGTGAATGTGGTCCAATCCTCAGAATCTTTGGGAACAAAGAAGAAAGGAAAAAATAAATCCAAGAAATCCAAAAATCAATAGGAAGGTAATAAAACCCAAAACCCTAATGCAAATCCAAAAATAAGAGAAGGGAAAAGTTTCCTTGCCTTATATGTGGAGGTGACTGCTTCACCAAAGATTTTCCTCTCGTTAGGAGGTCCGTAAATTTATTAAAAACACTCTCTCCTCAACAATTTTAATAGATCCTCTCCCCGCCAAACAACAATTGATTGACCACCAATCCTTGAAGGGGTCTTCTTCGTTGTCCATATATGAAGTTAAAATGATGTCTAGTGAATTGGTTAGTCTCACTAATAGATACCATATTTATGACCCTCCACTAGAAAAGAAGGTTGATAATGCTCCAACAGATAAAACTGCAGCTTCCATCCCTACTCCTACTAATGGTCTCCGGATAAAAAAACCTATTCTCGACACAGTTCTCTAGCCACTTAAGAGTATAATTCGAAAATCCCTATTCAATCCCAACGTGTGTGCTTCCCAATACTACAATGTGGTTGAAGATTTGGCTTAAGCACCATGTGCTATGTCGACCCTTGAAGTACTCCTAACGTGTCTTGCACAGTGGTATAACCTGTTGTCGGTTCTTGGAGATATGGACCTTGAACATAACCACATTATCACCTTCAAATTGAACAACTTCAAGTCCAGGATCTCCCATCAATTAGCCTTCCAATTATCTACAAACTTTTATTGGGACGATAATATGTTGTACCATATTAGATGAGGGTGCCTCGACTTCGTCATTTCTCTATCTTGTTGGAGAGCCATTGGCTCCCCAGAGATTAACCATTCTCCTACGACATTAAAGGCCTTCGATGGTCATGGTTTTCAACCCTATGGATTACTCTCCTCCCTCCAAGTCGAATTAGGGGGAAAATCATTATCCATCCACGTTGAATTTGTCGATGCTCCTCTATATTACAATCTCCTTCTAGTTCGGAATTCGTTCCACCCTTCACAAGCCATCACTTCATCTGTATTTCGGGTATTCCAATTCCCATTCCAAGGGAATATTGTCACGATTGACCAATTAGATTTTTATTCACTAGACATGAGTTCCAATTCTATGAACAATTTTCCACTCTTGGCTTCGTGAGCCTCACAGTACTAAAATATAGTAGTAGGTCTTCTTAAATATTCCTCTCTTATGGGAGTCTTTCCATTAAATATCCCTCCTTGCACTTCGTAGGCCATGTTTGTGAACATGATCTCAGCTTCGACCTACAACAACCTAAATAAAATTTTTCTTGTACACATCCCTTTTCAAGGAATTTAGAGATATTTTTGCTTGTACGTATGAGGAAACGCTAGGGATAGATCCTTCGATCGTGGTTCATGAAATTAGGAATTACCATGGCACCAAACTAGTCCATCAGAAGTTACGACAAGTTCATTGATGGAAACTAGCAGCCATTAAGGAAGAAATTGAAAAACTTCTCAAGGATGGGTTCATTTACCCCATACCTTTGACATAATGGGTGTCTAATATTGTACTCATGAATAAAAAACAGGGAATAATTAGGGTTTGTTGATTTTCTAGACCTTAATATGGCTTGTCCTAAGGACAACTTCCCTACTCCTTACATCAATCAACTCATCGATTCCTGTGCTGGAAGCATCATCTTCTCATTCATGGATGGCCTTTCTAGTTATAATCAGATAGATATACTTCTGTCTGATCAACATAAAATGACCTTTATTTTCCCATGGGGGACCTTTTCATATAAGTTACCTATTGGTTTGAAGAATGTTGGATATACCTTTCAACGTGCCATGTCCTACGATTTCCATGACATCAAACACATTGTGGAAAATTACCTTGATGATTTTCCTTCTCATTCACAGAAACGGGATCACCTTGTTGACCATCTGAGATCCATTTTTCTCAAGTTATGCCATTAAGACATATGGTTGAATCCACACAAGTGTGTTTTTTTGTTGAGACTGGAATAGTACTTGGCTTCATCATTTCCAAGGACGAAATCCATATAAACCCACTGAAAATTGAAGCCATCTTGGCCCTACCCCCACCTATGAACGTTACTAAACTTCAAATTTTGCAAGGGAAGACAATATTTTTGCGTCGATTCGTCTGTAACTATGCCGAAAAGGCCCATGGTTTCATGCGTATGTTAAAAAAAGGACACACCCTTTGTTTGGGAGAACCTTGCACAACATGCATTCAACACTCTCAAACATGCCATTACTCATGCACTAGTCCTGCATCCACCCAATTATACCAAGGACTACTCCTTGTACATGTCTACATCATTATTCACCATCAACATGGTACTATTTCAAACAAATGAATCTGACCATGAACATATGATTTACTATGTTAGTAAGAGTCTTCTAGAATCTGAAACTCGTTATTCGCATGTGGAGAGGTTAGCTCTGGCGATGGTCATCACGATCCATAAATTTTGTCACTACTTCTTGCTTCGTACAACCACAATATACACATATTTCAAGCCCATGTATTACATCTTGACTCGTCAAGTGCTTGGGGGAAAATACTCTCGCTGGATTGTTATCCTCCAGGAATTTGAGTTTAGAATTTGCAAAATCCAGTTCTAAAATGTCCCTTGTCTTTGCAGAGCTTATGTGTGACCTTCCCCATATCACTGAGGATGCGAAACCCTTCAATTCATTACCATATGAATCATTGTTGCTCATTAGTACATCTGACCCCTAGTATGGAGACTTGATTTTATATCTCTACACTCGACGCTTCCATCCTGCCGCAACTTGAGATGAACGTCGTCATATTTTTCATCACACTAAGTATTATATTATCATCAATGATCTTGTGACATTTCTTAACTCAGGAAGAGGCTGAAGTGGTGTTAAATGATTGTCACTATGGAGCTTGTGGTGGTCATCTTTTTGGGATGGCTACTGCCCAGAAAATTTTACACGCTAAGCACTTTTGGCCCTTGATATTAAAATATTGTATGGAGGCTATCAAAAAATTCCCGCCCTATCAGCTTTTCACATCCAAAAATCACACCCACCCTTCTCCATTGCATCCCATCATAATTGTTGGTCCATTCGCGAAATGGGGCATTGATTTCATGCACTATAATCCTACCTCAACCAAGGGGCATGCTTACATCATTGTAGTTGCATATTACTTTACAAAGTGGGATGACTCTATGCCTACATATGCCGAAGACGGAAAAAATGACTACCCTAGTTCTCTTCAATCACATCATCGCTAGATACAAATTCCCTTAGGATATTGTGACTTACCATGGTTCACATTTTCAAAATAAAATGATGTCGGAATTGAGTTCCAAATTAGATTTTCTGCACGACAATTCCACACCCTACTACCTATAGGCCAATGCCCAAGTTTAAGTTATCAATAAAGTGTTGAAAACTATGCTTTGACGGATGGTAGGACAAGCCAAATCCAATTGGAATTTGCAACTATTTTCTGCATTGTGGGCCTACAGGACTACCATTAAGACATCCACTCACTTCACTCCTTTTTAGAGTTAGTGTATGGTATGGAGGCTACTCTTTCGATAGAATGTGAAATCCCTTCCCTAAATCTTGTTGTAAAATTGCTACCCAACACCACTTTGGAGGAAGAACCGTTCTTATACTTGAACAAGCTCAATGAAACCTGTCGGGATACCACCTTGGAAAATGAGGTGCATAAATGATGAATTAAATCTCAGTATGGCATATCCATTCAACCTCACCTCTTCAACGAAGGTGACCTGGTGTTGCCATATGACTAGAAACATGATAAGTTGGGGGGTGTAAAGTTGGAATCCATGTGGCATGGGCCCTACGTTGTTATTCGTGTCTTACAGAAAGGATATTATGAGTTGATGGATTATGACGGAACACCCATGGGAGATACTAGGAATGGTATATACCTCAATAAATACTATGCCTAGGTCATCTAACATAGGCTTTCTATATATAGTTTTTATAGTGTTGTGTGTAGTTTGAAGTGTGGATTTGGTGTGAATGTAAGATGTGTCTTAAGAAATCCTACTTATGTAGTGTTATGTTTAAAATGAATAGATGACCACTTATTTCAGTTTTGCGGATGGTGCTAGTTGTGACACCTTGAATCTCGTATCAGCAGCCTGGGTATTGTACTCTCCCTACCGGTGATCTGGTGAGCTCAGGAGGAACTTGTTTTGGCCCTGCTACAAACAATCTTGCAAAGTACCATGCAGTGATTGGTTTTTTGACTGAAGCTCTAGCTAATGATGTGAGCTATATTAGGGTTTACCTATATTCATAGTTAGTTGTACATTAGTTAAACCGAGTCTACACTAGGGTAATTTTTAGGGGTGAAATTTTTCCAATTGGCCAATTTTTGTGTTTTTTTCAAAAAATAAATTTGCTATTTGGTCATTTTTAGTGTCTAATATTTCCTATATTTACATAGAATATGTTTTTTTATCATAATATTCACCAAAATATACACATTTCAGTGTTAATTTTATGTTTCATATTTAATATTCATCTACCTATCTATAAACATGTTTTTTTCAATCCAAAACAATAGCCTATAATACTATACTTATTCGTACATTCCATATAGTTTGACTTTTGGAAAAGGTAGTTTGAACATGTTTCCTACCATCACATCCCAAGACATTTAAACACAGTAGATGATTCACTGGCAAATATTGTTTTGGATTGGTATCTTGCTCATATTTGAAGTTCATTTTAAATATTGATTTCATGCATTAAATCACATAAACACATAAGTAGCCATTCATACACATTGCACACACACACATCTGTAATAAAAAGTTTTATATATAACTGATACTGAGATACAAACTGAATCCATAAGCTTTAAGTCCACCCAAAATATGGATCTATTGAGTCTCTAGTACATATAAAAGGGAAAAATATGAAGCTTCAAAGCTTTTAGTATAAGTACAATACAAAAATGAGGAAGTTGCTCTGAACTAATCCTCATGCTCATGGTAGCACATCACAGTATGGGCCACTAGGCGAAGTAGCCTCCCAAAGTGTCCAAATACTCCTATAGTATGGCACTGGTAGCACCTAGGAAGATCATCTATCGAAATGTCAGGTACTCTCATAAAAAACTGTTGAAGATTGTCCTCAATATCGTGAAGCTCTTCTTTAGCCTCCACATTCCTTACGACCATATCCCTTATGACTCCTCATTTCTCTATGGGTGAGGTTCCTGTTGGAACGAGAAGGTATTATGTCTGACTAACAACATTGTATGTCTCAGTATAATTCAAAATACAAAAAAATGAAATATAACATAAAACAAAAACACATGGAATGGTAGTCTTCTTACCTTGGTCATCCCACTGATCTCCCTCAAGCAATTGGAGGTCAAGGTCACCCTTGAAGTCTTCTCATGCATAGGTGTAGTACTCAACCATCAACAGTTTTCCTCGTATACAATGGAAATGACTGCAGCATATGTGACGGTGGGCCCTCCATCGCCACCATGTCGGGCCATGGCCTCAACCCATCTCAACATCATGGGATCCTTAACATCCATCCTGTTTAAAGGCACTTCCGATCACATCAATGTCACTCGCTCAAGGAAGAAGGAAACCAGTATTTCCCCATAGCTGAATTGTTTTAGTTCACCCCTCCGACACTTCGTCAACTGATCCTTGAGGCTGACCAACAACTCCTCACTCCAGTTTAATATGGTAGGAGCCATACACTAGCGCATACAACATATGTGCATGAGTGGTCTGGTGGGAATCCCTATTCCCCGCTACCTTCTCTATCATGAAGGAAATAGTCCTCAGAGGTCGGTCTACAATAGGTTTGATAGGTATATTTCCTCACTAGGACCTAGTCCCAACCACACAATGATTCATCTATGAGATCATCCACAAACATCTCTCCACCCCTAGGACCTGTAAGTACCATTGGAATCCCCCTTCGAGATAATTTGATCAAGAAGTAGATGTACTTGAATTTGATGGTCAATATATGTGTTCCAAACTGAAAATGTTGTTGGTTGGGATCCCACATCTGGATCAAGTACTCCAATAGCAGCACATAGTCCCTCATCCCTGGGATCCTGAAGTATTTCAAGAGCTCACATTCTCCCAAGTCTCTCACATTTATGGGATCATTCGTCTCTTGGTTGTCATCAAGCTCATGCTCCCGTTCTTTCCAAATCACCATCTTCGGGGTCAAACACCTTTCAAAACCCATAAGACACCTATTAGACTCCAAATCAAGAGGTATAATTTAAATATTTTGCTTATTCTTTTGTTTTTTTGAGAGGCCCCCGCCACCGACAATCTTTCCCTAAGGGAATAGAGTGGTGACACTCTTTCACCTAAGGAAAAGAGCACCTTTGAAACATCTCTTTCCCCTTTCAAGGGGTGTGTCGACGCACCTCCCGAAATGGAGAAGAGCATCAGGATGCGTACGCTCTCTCCCCCTTGGGAAATCGACCTCAAAACACCAAAAAACAAGTTGAAAGAAAAAAATTGAACCATGAAAGGAATGAACTTAGTATTAGCTAATGTGTGGTCCAAACGGTTTAGTAAGAGGAGGCTTTTAGCTCCCGAAATATCCACCACAAAATCCTCACTTATGCACAACTTTTACCCAAATGTCAATAGTGAAAATCACAATGGTGAAATTTTTTTACTATTCTACTATTTGTATATTGTTTGTATTATTTTATTGAAAATGAGTAGAATAATTAAATATTCAGGGATTTTCCTCATGTTTTTCTATAGTTTCCATGGTAAACATGTTCTAACATCGTTTTTGGATATTTCAGGGTATTTTTGGACTTTCTTGGCTACGTGTGAATTTCTTTTTGTCTTTTTCACACTTCGGTTTAAGTTAAAAAAGTAACGAGCAATTTTTATACCTTCGGCATGCTTGTTAAACATCCAGTGAAGAGGTATCGAGTGTGATTTTACTATTTTTTTAGACTTGTTAAAATGGTTTTTGAAAAAAAAAACCCTTACAAAGTCAAATTTAAGCTCTTTTCGAGACTCTTTAAACATGAAAGCATCGCCAAGCAAGCTTGATGATTTCATGCTTGTAAAAGTTTTTGAAAGGTCTTCTCATTGGTGATAGTTTACCCCCTTTTTGGATTGATTAGACTCATTTACAAAAAATGTACACTCTAGTTTATCACAACTAGAAGAGTTATCCTAGGCATCGGTTTATACTTTTTCGGGCCTCGGGTACTAAATTTATGAAAAATTCCATCTTGAAGTCTTCTTTGTCATTTCAGACTCTCTAATCATGAAATGACAAATGAGTTTACCTTTTTCAAACTCATAAAATTAAACGGTGAAGGACCCTTTTTGGCAATGAACCACTCCTTTCTTAGGTTTATAAAACATATGAGAATGGACTCATCACTTGATGATATACATCGAGAGTTTGTTACCCTTTTCAAGCTTGTTAAAAAGCAAAGAGGTACTCATCCTTCATGATGGGGAAAGTAAGGGAATGGGTAACGTATTTCATTTGTATTGATGGCAACTCACAGTCCACCCTTGGACATGGAACCTATCTTGTTAAGAACCCGTGTCAACCCCCCTCTTTATTTTGTTGGTATATTTTGTCGGACGCATATGCTTTGTAAGTCGTACAATTAGTATGATGTATTATCCCACATTCATGGAGAGTAAGTAATAGTTGTTAAGTCATCCATTTAATAGGTTGCATTATCCCACATTCATGTGGAGTAATAATTGTTTAGATTAGAATTAGTATATAAGTATGTGTGAGGCTATTGAAAGCATCGAAGAGTTATTTTGTATTGAGCTTGCTCAAATGAGGTTGCCCCCTTGAAGTGGCCCGCGATTAATAAAATCTCTTTTGTGCTCCAATATTTCTGTTATATCGTGCATTTTGATTGTTCATTGCAGGAGGTTCTCCACATCTGGTATCAGAGCACTTTCCTTGGCAAGTGGGAATTTTTTTTCTTTCTTTTCAACAAAAAAAGAGGGCAAAATTGGGCGGCGAATTGAATAAAAAGGTTGCATATTTGAATTCCTCTTTCAAAAATACGTAGTTTCAAAAAGAAAATCATCTCATTTGGAGTTCTAAAAGTGGAGATATTGCAGATTTAAAATCAGCAATTTTTCAGAATTTCGGTGACGGCCGCGGAAATTGCAGAGCGAAAAACTTTTGACCGGGTGCCCAGATTTCTATTTCGATTTTGAGGGTAGAAGCAGAGTGGTTGTTCCAGTTCTAGATATAGGCTATAATAGAGATTTTGAGCAATATAGATCGGGTTATGCTCATTTTAAAAGTTTTTGTCTCAAAACCCTAGCTCTAATTATGGGTTTTTGAGCATTGGGTGGAATTTCTGCCACATTTTTTCTTGCATTGTGATTATTACAGTAGTTCTTCTTCTTGTAGCAGTATTTTTCATTCAGATCAGGGAATAAACCCTATCCGCTTAACTATGGAAAGTACTTGGGCATAGCCCTAAAACTCATTGTGAGGAGTACCACAGGAACCCCGAAGTAGCTGGCCATTGAGAGGACCTACCAAGCGAAAAGGGCAACGACCCCCACCAGATTGAATAGATTCCCGTCTGTGAGGAAAACCAAAGAGTTGTTGTTTTTGGCCAAGCGGTTAGCAGTTTTACCTGCGTCGTGAAGTGAGGGGTACTTCCCAATACTCAAGCCCGAGACAGCCTTGGTGGCCGAGTGACTACCTTTGAACCATTAGGAAGCCGAATATACCTGGGGTCCATATCTATTTACAGTTGATAGCACGCAGAAATCTAGACTTGTCACAGATCATTTACTCCAATTCAAGTTGATAAAGCATAGCTTTCTAGCACTGCCACAGATCATTTCTTCAGGAAATTTTTTTTGTTTTTTCAGCCATATATTCCTTAATTTAGCTCCATTTCCCTTGAAAATTCACTGTAACCCCTGTCATTCCATTCTACATATTTCATTCATTGAGGACCCTATTCCAAGTCCACTTCCTGAAGCCTAAAATTCCATCTCCTTTTTTCACCACGCTTCTGAACTTCACATTTTTTGTTTCCTTGTCCCTCAGAAAGTGTCCACAACCTAGTTACCCACTCGCGTTTTTCCCAACTCAAAATTTTCCTTTTCTAAAACCCTCTTTGTTTTTGTTTTTCCACCCATTTTTTATTTTAAAAAAAACAAAAAAAACCAACCTTGCTTATGGTTGTCACCTCCCAGGAGCATATAGACAAATGGAAGAAGAACTTGTCACCCTCAAGACCAAACTTGCAAATTTGGAGTAGAGATTTCTCGACCTCCATCTTCATCATTCAACCATGAGCAACCAACAACAGCTTGAGTCTTCTGCAGACACTAAGTTCTCTTCTTCCAGCATCTTTAGTGGGCCGAAGATTGATTTCCCTCGCTTCAATGGTGATGATCCAACTGGATGGATACACAAGGCAGAAAAATACTTTAATATGCATAACACTTTTGATGTCACCAAAGTCCCACTTGCATCATTTCATTTGGAATGTGAAGCCCTTCAATGGTTATGTTGGTACATCAAGGATCATGAAGAGCCCCAATGGACAGATTTTTGCCAACTCCTTTTGCACCGATTTGGCCCTAGTGGTTTTGATGAATTCACAAGAGTACTCACCAAACTTCGTCAGACAGGCACTGTGAGAGAGTATCAAATAGAATTTGAGAAATTAGTCAAGCACACAGAAGGATTTTCTGATGCATTCTACAGGAGTTGTTTTATCAGTGGTCTTAAGGATACAATCCGATCTGAGGTTAACATGTTCTGTCCTAACACAATGATGGAAATACTTGGGTTGGCTAAGTTGGTAGAGGACAAGATCAGGGCTCAGTAATGCCCCAAATCCACTTTTGTTCCATTTCGAAATATGGTTTCCCAAAGACATCCAATCCCTCCAACTCCTACACCCACTACTATCAAGCATTTGTCTGAAGCTGAGGTGCGGGCACGTGGGGAAAAAGGAATTTGTTATAGTTGCGATGGGAAATTCACCCGGGGACATCAATGTACTGAACAAAAGCTCTATCCCTTGGATGTGGTTTCTCCGCCTGCACTTGAAATTTGTGAAGCTGCTCAGGATCCAGTAGACAATTAGGTCGACATTCAGCAACCACCTGTTGACCCTCATTCCCATGACGAACACCCTAAGATATCTCTCCATGCATTAGCTAGATTCACCGCCCCACAGACCATGCAGGTCAAGGGTTTCTTCAAGAAGATTCCTCTTACAATACTCATTGATTTTGGTAGCACCCATAACTTCATTGACCCTCAGATTGCCAAACAAGCTAATAGTTTTGTCCATCCTTGCTCCATCTTTAAATTCATGGTTGCCAATGGGAGCACCTTACCTTGCAAAGGAAAGTGCCACAATGTGTGTATCTCTATTGGAGATTATAACTTGCGCTCTAACATGTTTTCCATGCCTCTAGGAGGATGTGAAGTGATTTTGGGAACTCAATGGTTACGCACACTTGGATCCATCTTATGGGATTTTGTTGAACTATGGATGCAGTTTTCAATCAATGGGAACAAACACAAATCAAATGGCTTACAACTAGGTTCTCTCAGCATCATCAGTTCCCATCGCATGGAAAAGATCCTTAAGATGAACTCACATGGTGTCATTGCTCAACTCCATTTCATTCAGATGCAACCTTTAGTAGTCTCAACTACTCCCTTGGATCTTTCATTCCGATGCACCTTTTAGATGCCTTATTTTTCCAAGCTCTTCACTCTTGAGAGTGATGCTTACGACAATGGACTTGGGGTTTTCCTATTTCAAGATGAACATCCCATCGCCTTCACCGACAAATCCAATTCTGGAAATAATTTATCCACCTCTACATATGAGAAGGAAATGATGACTATTTTGCACACAGTACAAAAGTGGTGGCCATCCCTCTTAGAGAATCCTTTTGACATCAAGACTGATCACCAGAGTTTGAAAATATTTCTTGGAACAATGGGTCTCATCCCCAACACAACAGAAATGGGTTATCAAACTCAGGGATTATGACTATACGAAGGCTTAGGAAAATCTTACGATGGATGCTCTTTTCCACACATTTGATGCCCATGTTTCTCTTTCAGTTATTTCTATGCCTATTCCAACTTGGTTACACTCTATTCAGCAAGGCTATGTGAATGAATCCTCATTGTCTGAAATCATCCAACAGTTGGCCAGTAACCCTTCTGTGGTACCATATTTCTCTTGGGATAGATTTTCTCTGAGATACAAGGGTCATCTGGTGCTTCCCCGGAGCACAGACCTTAAACATGCGGTCTTTTATGAACTCCATGCTTCTCCATCGGCAACACACTCTGGGTTCATCAAAACATATGAGCTGGCGTGGCATAACTTCTTTTGGAAGGGTGTGCAACACAAAATTCAACATATGGTTGTCGAATGCATTCCTTGTCAGCACCACAAGGGTGAAACTACACTCCATCCATATACCACCTCTTCAATCGCACAAATTTTCATGGACCAGATATTCCTTCTTCATGGAATCCCTTATTCCATTGTCTTAGACCGCAACACAACTTTCACAAGTCATTTTCGCCTCATTGACACCAAACTGCATATGAGTTCAGTTTATCGCCCACCAATAGACGGTCCGACTACAGTCGTCAACAAATATTGGGAAACTTATCTTCGTTGTTTCACCTCTGAAGAACAACATCAATGGGAAAATTGGCTCCCTCTCTCTGAATGGTGGTACAATAATTCCTACCATACTGCATCTAAAATGACTCCATATGAAGCAGTTTATGGTCACGCACCTCCAGTACTCCTTCCATCCACCCCCAGCAGTTCACCAGTTCAGGAAGTTGACATGGTTCTTCGAAAACGACATCAGATTCTTCACCTCCTGCAGGACAATCTTCACATGGCAAGAACCCGCATGAAACAACAGGCTGATCAACATCGTTCTGAGCGCACTTTTCAAGTTGGTGATATGGTTTTTCTTCGTCTGCAGCGTTACAAGCAATCCTCCTTGAAAGACAAAGGGAATCAAACACTCACTCTAAAGATCTCTGGCCCATATCTAGTTCTTCAAAAGATTGGGTATGTTGCTATTTAGTGGTTCCCGCATCCTTCGAATAATTTTCCCATGATTGTCAAAAGTTGCTATGCCATATTTTCGTAATGTTCTTGGGAGTTTATTTTATTAATGGATTGTTATATTAATGAGTAGAAATTAGAAAATGTCATAAATAGATTTTCATTCCCCAACGACCAGGAAAATCCCGTAGTGGGAAAGAGCATAGACGAGGTTTACGATTTTTTTTATTCCAATTAAAGAAAGAAAAGAGTTTGTAAAAGAAAGTAAAGTAATGACAAATTGAAACCACAAACTATGTGTCACTTTCTGATCTTCCATTAATAATCAACAAAACCTTTGGTTGGTGGCGAGAGCATACTTCATGGAAGTGAGTTGGGTAAGAAATTATTACTTTATTATAAGATTAAATCAAAACAAATTAAAAAACCTATTCAACATTTCTAGAAGGTGGATTGTGTGCATGTGTTGGTTATTACAAACAAAACCAAAAAAGACACTACGAATCCCCCTGGGGGGGATGGAGTGTTGGCATTGTGTAGCCCACCTGCTTTCTTTATTATTGAACTTTACTATGTGATAAAAATATGAATTAAAATTCACTTTTACCCTTGAAAAAATATCAAAAGGATTACAATATTGCAGGGAGAGAAAGGGAGTGAAGAAAGGGGATGAAGGAAGGACTTTTTGTGTCCCAGGTGATCCAAAACTTGATTTTTGAGTAGTATTTCCTTCTCCTTTTCTCAAAACATAATAAAAAAAAGAAAAATATTTAGCATTTCACAAATCAGTTAAAAAAATACACAATTTACACTACTCAAAATGCTCAAAAATTTTGATTTTTTTTATTGAAAATGACACTTTGAGAGACTAAATTGGATCTAGTTCGAGATGAAACTTTTAAAAGGAGCATAGATCTGATATATGTGCATAATTAAATAACATTTCAAATATCATATTGATGTATCTAATTTTAATTAAGCATAGAGAAACAGTAACCAAGAAAAAGATTGAATTTTTAAAGAAGACGAGAGAAATCTTCAAGCACGTGCTTGAAAGAAGTGAAGGAGAGAGGGATCTGCAAAAAAATGATGTTAAACATAGAAAAATTGATTTTGTATAAAATAATTGGATGCAAATGATCTCCAAGACCCTTTACCTAAGATGATCCTGCAAAATCTAAACAATTTCTCATGTAAGAAAGGTTAATCCAGTCAATCTCATCAACAAAAAAGAAACAGAGAATAAGTATAACCAACTACATCCCGTTTCTCTTACAATATTCTAATAATTGAATTCAAATAAGTAAATTGACAACAACAAATACCGATTCAAAATAAACTGGATCACAACACATTATTTGACAAAAATAAAGCATGAGACTCGGTCAATTTCACCTCAAAATCAACCAAGTTACAAGCTCACAATCCAATGCCATAGATTAGCCTCCAAATAATTCAATATTATTAAGCAAATATACAATAAAAATAATACAATGAGCAGAGGTTCAATGCATCCTCCCAAATGAGGAAGAAAGCCTTGCTTAAATAGAGAAGATGAGAGCAAACCCCAAGGTGGGGAGGGGGGGGGGCGAATTTTCCAAGTGTTGGATATTTTGAGAATATTGGGGGAGAACTAGAGTGAAATAGAGGTGGTAGGACACACCTCTCATAAGGTAGTCCACCCCTGTATTTTTTCGTGACACATATACAACAAGAGGTGAGCTCTGTCATGGATAAATGTGCCCCTCTTATAAGGAGAAATTCTCCCCACATGGATTTGATTGGAATCGTATTGATTTGATCTTGAATTGGTCTCCAATTATCCCAACATTATCCTTAGTTAACTTGGAACATGTCTGGGACAAGTTGCCACTAATTTAGGGATGTGTTTTTTCTCCATATTTTCCCTTTTTCTAAATTTTTATTCACTTTTTTTCCTTTTTTGGAGAAAATTTCACTTAAATGATAAATAATCACTTAAAACCTAGGAAAATTAGGTTTTAGGGTATAGGGGGTGCTCTAAGTTTGAAAAAGAGCACTCCCACAGAAAATTTGTCTCCCTAGGCTCACTTTTATTACCTTTTGAAATTTTACAATTAAAATACACCCTATTGATGATTTTATTAAAAAAATGAAAATTAAAAAATCCTAGGGGGGACTTAGAGCGTGTCCAGGAAACTTTGATAATATTACTATCATGTTATAATACATAGAATCTAGGATTTAATAACCCTCCCAAGTCATAATCACCAACTTCACCATCCCAGCTTTGTAGGATTTTGAGTGAAAGACTTAAAAATTATATGTCACTTAAAAAAGCGTCGTATAAATAACGAGGTAAAAAACCTCAAGGATGATGACGTTGATGACCAATTCCAAAGAAGGGCAATACTTTTACATAAGAAAACATCATTCTATCTCATTTATTAAAATTCCTCGGAGGGGGTGTGGACATGCGAGAAAGGGACCACAACTGGCTTTGATGAAACCATGGAACTTCTGAGCACTGAGTATGAGCAATTGATTTATTCTAATAATTGGTGGCTCACTTGAAAAATATCTTAATTGAAACTTAGTGGATAACAAAACATACTTAAAATTATTGACATACAAATTAATACATCTCTTGCAGGTCTTCAAACAAAGGGTAAATTTACATGTCCAGTTTGTGGTCCTCAGATGAAATCTCGTCGTTCAAGAAGTTTATGAAAGGAGATGTTTGATGAGTATAGGCGCTTCCTTTATAATAACTACAATTATCGAACAACTGCAAGATATCATTTCAATGGGAAAGAAGACACTTGACTAAAATGACGAAGAATGGAACCTTGTATATGGAATAAGCAATATAAGATATATTTAGATCATCAAGGTATGGATCAAATTGTATATGTATCATATGCATGAAATGTTTGGAATATTTTTATATTTTTAATGCATTTTCATCCCTTTACTAATTTACAAGCTTTTTTTCTAATATCTTTAATTATGCTTCATATTGAACATCATGATCAAGGGATTAATAATGAGGTTCTTCCATGAGAAATGAAAAGTTATCTTGATCAATTATGTAGGCTCCCCTACTATGAGCATCTAGAATTTTTTCATATGTTTGATACAATGTACATTGGGAATAATATAATAGATACATTATGGTGAATATTATATGGAAGAAGAGATAGAGAAAAAATAACCAAGATTTGTAATGACATTAAGGAGTCCAATCATGCAATGCAAAGTGTGATTTGTTCAAATAGCAATGGAGACACCCAAAATATAAGCGCCCTTCCATGGTTATTGACAAAGAAACAAAGAAAGGATGTTAAAGAGGTTATTAAGAAAATCAAATTTTCCACTAGATTTTCTTCAAACATGAAGAATATCCTAACAAATAAGGTGAATTAGTTGGGGTAAGAACTCATGAATTCCATACCTTCATTAATGTAATTACTTTGGTGTATATATTTGTATACCGATGAAACATCTTGTTAGTTTTTTTTCTCTATGAATTAATTTGGGAATAAATAATGATTGATCAACTTTTTTGGTTACATTATGTTCTACCTCTAACTCTCCCAAAAAACTTTAACAACAAGGTCAAACAAGTTATATTGATATGGGAAACTACATGAGGTAAGTGGAAATTTATATTCAAAGTGTAATATTTTCATTAATTCGTTGTACAACTTTTTTTTGACTGCATGCATGTTTTTTACTTGTAATGTAATATATACTTTTTTGTTGAAACCTATGATTTTCTTTCATCATTTGTAGATGGTTTTAATTTAAAGAAATAGATCAAGAAGGTATAAATTATTGGAGGAGAAAAAATCCTCATCTAATGTGTGAAATTCAAAAGTATCTACCTCCATTATTTTTCAATGCACAAGAACACTACCTCATATAGCAAGTTGAGGAGATTGAAAACTATGGACCTATATACATGAGATCAATGTGGATGGTTGAGAGGCACTTGTAATCACTCAAGGATTTGGAAGAAAAAGAGCACATCTAGAGGGTTCTATGGTAGAGAAATATATGGTATATCAAACCATGGTTTATATTACTCAATATAGTCCTCAAATAGTTGCAAGTATTAATGTGGATCACATTTGGGCTGTCAACTTCATCAACAAATTTGAAGGGGAGCACCTGTTGGGGAAAGGTAGAATGAGGAAAGTCCGATGTAAGTATATGATGGATATTCATAATACATTTGACTTATTGTTAATATGTATGTAGTACTTATTTAATTTTTGTTCTTCCCTCATAATTCATTGTTAATATGAATGTATTCCTAGGTAAGTAATTATATGTGAATTTTTTTATTATATTACATCTAATTTAGAGTGGGATGCAATACATTTATACATTGCAATTTTTTTTGAATGGATGGAGGCATGGATTGAACTATGTAAATAATCTAATAATGGTTAACATGGGAAGGAATGTCTACATTGGTCAAATACATTGAACTTAAACAATATACAAATATTGCAAAGGGAAATTGATTTAGCACATGGTTTAAAAGATAAATAGGAAAGAATTTTCACCCATACTACTCATTTTTGTAATATTATATTCATGCACATGGCTTGCTTTTTTCTTAATTTGCGTAATTTCCAAGTATAAATATGTTTATGAATTGATAATATGTTTTTTTACGTGTCTGGTATATTGCAGTTGAAACACCATAAGGCTATGTAGTGCAATGGCCGCAAATTTTGCACCAAAAAGTTGGATGAAAAAAGATGAAAACTTCTGATAGTGGGAGAACTGTAGTATTTTAGGTTACTAATGTTTCCTCTAGGAGTGAAAAACATCCCCAAGAATCTGAAAATCAATACTATGTATTTTTGGATGATATATTTGAGTGACTTTAATTCCTTCACATTAGTTTTGTTCAACGTCAAATGGTACATGCTATGAATGAAATATTGTGATCCAGATAGAACTATTATTCAACATGCTAATGGATTTACCATGATTAATACAAGGAACATTGAGCGAGGATCAGAGCCCTATGTTATTCCAAGCCAATGTGAACATGTATTCTTCTCATAAGTTTTAGGTAGAGCGGGTCAGCCATATGGATGTCAAATAAGCTCAAGGAGATGTGTGAGAAAATGTTTTGGATGAAAATGATATTGGCAATGTGTTGGACAAAGAACTTGAAGAAGTCAAACCAAATGCAAAAAAGTATGGTTCGGATGACGATATAGATGATGGTTATATTATTGGAATTGATGATAGTGGTGATGATGTTGATATGGAGAATCCTTTTAACATGAACTCCAAGCCAGATTATACATATGAGGAGTTGGATGAAGAAGAATATTAATGATATCAAAATGTTGAAATGTACATGGTATGTATTTAATTATATGTTTCCACTTCATTTGTTCTCTTTCATATGTATGTATATGATTTATTCTCATGGAACTTGTATCCCATAAGAATGCCACAATACTCATGTTCATCCACTTGACTATGTTTAGCTTGAGTTTTTTATTTTAAAATACTTTTGAGATGTGCGTTGATGCAATATCTAGTGCAAGATCAATAACATCAATGATTAAAAAGTATAGCACCTTCTTCTTTCCACCAATATC
>LPNX010645603.1:652806-663117 GCA_001517045.1 Pseudotsuga menziesii
AGTATCTTCGATTTGTTTCTTTTAAAATTATTTCAAGATGTACCTTCATACGATATCCAGTGCAAGGGAATTGACATCAACAATTAACAAGAACTTGATAAATTACATAAGCTTCATCAATTACTTCTTGTCTTTGTTTTTTTCTCTCATCTAAGTTTTTTTCTCCATATAGAGAAGTACAAAACCATTGTTTAAAAAGGAAATGTCATATATCTAGAGCCTTCTTATTTCCACCAATATCATGGGCATAATTGGCATGAAACATGATGGTTTTGAATGGCACAGACGATGCATATAAATATAAGCATAACCACGATGCGGATGGGATATTATGGGAGTTACATACAATATGACAACACGATAAAGTTCAAATGGTGACTAGGACAAGATCAGAGATATAGAGTATTGGTCATTTTTTGGGTTATTTTTTATTCTAGAAACCCTCCCATATAATCAAGGCATGTGAATAGTCTGTCCATGTCAAATTTCAATGAATACAGAAACCATTTGAAAAAAAAAATAATACTTCCCCCATCACAGGTCATTGTTGCTCATTTCTCGTCCAAGTATAATGTCTTTGAGTTGTTTCTTTTAAAATTATTTCGATATGTACCTTCATGCAATATCTAGTGCAAGGGAATTAACGTCAATGATCAATAATAAATTTATTATTTGCACAAGCTTCGTCAATTATTTTTTCTCTGATATAAGTTTTTTGCTCCATATACAGAAGTGCAAAACCATTATTTAAAAAGGAAATGTCTCCTAGCTAACGACTTCTTCTTTCCACCAATATCACGAGCCTAATTGGCATAGAACATGCTGGTTTTGAATGACATAGATGATGAATATAAAGATAAACATGACCACAACATGATTGGGGTGTTACATGCAATATGACAACCTAAGAAATTTCAAGTGAAACTAGGACAAGATTAGAGATATAGAGTGTTGGCTGGTGTCTGCATCATCTTTGAGCCTAGAAACCCTGCCATATAGTAAAGGCATGCAAACAGTCCGTCCATGTCAAATTTCGGTGCATACAGAAACTGTTTGAAAAAAAAATAACATTTTCCCCATCTATATGTCATTGTTGAGGATAGGTTCTTTGTTTATTTTAGGTTATTGTATGAAAATGTCTTTAAAGATTCTGGGAAGAAGCTACATAATGAAACAATCCAAAAACAAATCATTAGACATGGGGAACTCACATAAGTTATTCCTACATTTTCATTCATTGATGTGATATGTAATGTGTGTGAATGTTGGTTGTTTAAACTTGAAAAGGATCTCAATACCAATTTGATTCCTAATGGATATTTGAGAATGATTCAAAAAATTGGAAGCTAGATCTACAAAAGTAGAGTAATATCCACCTTTAAGGTCAATGTGCCATGTGCCTACTGCATTAATGAGAATACGTTGGAAAATCCTAAGTATCACACTACCCTATGTGATATTATCCAAAGATCATCATAAGCTAAAGTCATCAATATATTGAAAGGGTCATGTTTAGGTTTTCCCTTAAACTTAGGGATGTCCAAGGATAACTTCAAAGGCATGTTTCACCAAATCGCTTCTTGTTTAATAGGATCATTATTTAATTATGACAAGTATGGATGGCTTATTCCTATCATGAATGGCCAAGATATATTTTCCTCCAAAAGGAGTAGGGTTATCCCCTCCTCCTCAAGAAGTATTCCCTTCAAAAGAACAAGCTCCTCAAGGGGCACCACTACTAGCCATGTTGGATTGTGGTAAATGTTTGTAGCTCCATGCCTATATAAAGAGGGCATTTACCCAAATGGAGGAGGTATCACTTGAAGTTTAAGACACTACTTAATATTTTACAAATCAACTATTTCACATTTTCTTACAAAAGTGTCATGATCTATAATTGGGTGATCATGTTCATCTAGATTTGGGTGAAAATATTTTAAGTCCATTGTATGAAGCTTATATTTTAAGCACATTTTCAGCTAGGGTTGGGTGAACATATTTTAGGTGCACTGTATGAAGAGAGATGGCTATGTAGGAAACCTCACCCCCTGTTAAGAAAGAGACAAATGTCTTCTCAATTCACACCAAAATATTATGAAAATTATACAAATATTTTAAGAAATTATTAAAATTATTAAATTTTTTTTAAAATACCAAAATTAAGAAAATTATTTAAAAATGGAAATATTATGAAAATTATTAAAAAAATGATAATAGTTTAAAACATTTAACTATTTTTCATACAAATAAATTCTTTCTTGATTAAGAAAACAAGATCTAAACTATTTAATTACTCTTTAGTTATAAGGGTACCAAATTTGAAAAAAAACATGTCAATTGACAAAAATAAAGAAGTTAAAGTATTTTATGGGATAAGAAAACAAATAACATCAATCTTGAACTATCTAATAATTTGTTATTTAATTTGAGAAAATACATCTTAATAATGTTTGATTGAGAGAATAAATCTTAAATTGGAGATTACATATTAAAGTAACGATACGAAATATTGACTTATGATTGAATGAAAACATTGACAAACCACAACCTCAATTGGTAATATCTTTATTTACTCACTTACTATTATTCATATCATTTGATGTTGTTTGATCAAGAGAATCAAACTTAAATTCAAGATTAAGGTCTAACGAACAATACCCAATGTTGAATTATGGTCAGATGAAAATGATGACAAATGAGGGCCTCACGAGTTAGTAATCTCTTTATTTACAAATTTATTATTCATATCATTTGATGTGAGAAAACTCTATTAAGAGAAAGAGACAAAAGACATATAAAGTTGTATACATTTCTTTTGTACATCCATTATACATTCATTGTGTATGTCGTTTTTCCATTGTATTAAAAGAGTTGGCTTTTGATTTTGGCACTTAACCTATCCTAATCACATTTTATTTATTATTTATATTATGCTATATTAGGTTCAATCGGAACCAAATTAACTTTATACGGTGTTAGTGTCTTAAATTTTTAATGTTATTGATATGATATTTATAATAATAATTTCATTTATAAACTATGATCTAACTAAACATTGAATAATCATAAGTAAACTGTGAATTGGTGTATGGAATTTTTGTGAAATAAAGAATCAGGATCAAAGTCTACACAAAGTTATTAAAATAAACATAATAATTAGAAATATTTATTAAGATTAATTTATTCTCCTATAATGTAGTTTAGTAGAGAAAAATATGTGCACGCCCTTAAAGTGAGTAAAAGCAATGTAAGTTGAAATGTCACTTGGATTATTGCATTTTCTATGATTGTTCACTTAGACTTTATGAAGTTTCTCTCAGTGAGGAGATGCGGTTTGAGGGGTATTGTCATGTCAATCATAGAAATTCTTCGCATTTTCTTATGATCAATTTGTGGTTGAAACTGGATGTTTCCACGGGACCGTCTTCTTAACCATGTGGTATTGCTAGGTGTTCCACGTGAAAATAAACATTGGGAAAAATCCTAATCCCCAAAATAGTAAAAATTGGTGTCATTGGGTTAGCATGGACGACTATTTTTGCTCTATAACATCTAAAGATGAACATAACCCATCGCCATCATCCATGGTCATTGAATCATGCATGCCCACAAATCCTGATTAACTATTGGCTAATCTAAGAGTATTGAGTGGTATTATTACTGTTAGCACACCTATATAATCGTCAATAAAAAAATTTAGAATTATTAAAAAACTAAAAAATAATAACACTTACTAAACAAAATAAAGACAAAAACAAATTAACAAATAAAAAATTTATTAAACAAAATAAAAAAAAAGAAATCTAAAGAATAAAAAAACAAAATAAAACAAAATACAAAGGAAACAAAAAAATTAATTATATAACATACCTCACAACCTCTATGTGCAACCCAACACTATTCCTGAACTATCTCGTAGTTGATTTGACTCGAGTTGATGAAGTATCCCTCTCGTCGACCATTCGAGTTGTCCCATCAGTAAACCCTTGTCTCATAGTTGATTCATCCTGGACCGATGGAGTATCCATGTCGCCTTTCAATTTTGAGTCGACCACATATTTGACCCCATGCTCGACTTAACTATCATTGCTTGAACTTGGTCATACAACAAATTCTAGTCTGATCCCTTGTCGTTTTTCGAGCTTCTTGACTCATCTTGTCACTTTTCGACCCCACTACGATATTAGTGTAGCATTTTCGAGCCCAATTTGGACCACCTTTATCCTTTCAATCTGGTTTTACCACATTTGGAGCTCCTTTGGTGCGTGGTCAGTTTGCATGCATGCAAGACCAATCTCACCCTGCTTGAATCTGCTACTATATTCACCAAACATGCCAAACCCTTCTACTCTATTCACGACCCCTTCCAAACCCTGCATACATGTCATGTCCCCATTTTGGTGACATATGGATGATATTATTAACTCATTCCATCCTTTTGGGTTAAGGAGAAAGATTCACGTGCTCAAGATTAATTTTTGAAACAAGGCATTAATTAATAGAAGTAATTTTTATTTCCTAATGTTTGAAATGCACTTTAGATAAGTTTTATTTTCCATAAATAAATTTATATATTAATTAAATAAAGTGGATAATGGGTCATGAGGGCACATTAGTTGATAAGTTTTGACCAAGAGGAGAGTTTCCAAAAGAAAAAAGTAAAGAGAAAATAGTTAAAGCTGGACAAAAAAAGAAATTGGATAAAACAAGGAAAATTTGGCATAAAGTAGAAAAGTAGTACAAAGTAGGAAATATTAGGAAAAACATAATAAAGTAGAAAAGCATGATAAATCAGAAAAGCACGATAAAGCATACACAATTAGAAAATATGAATAAAGCAGGAAGAAAAGCAAGATAAGGAAATAAAGCAAGACAAAGCAGTAAACGTAAAAATCAAAAAAAGAAAAACTACTAAAGAAAAAGATTTATAATATAAATCATGAGGAGAAATTGGTCAAGGTATATTGTAAAAGAAGCAATATTTTCTACAAAATAAGGCTAGTACACCACTTTCACATCTTTTGACAATTTGTGTTTTTGCATTGAGAGCAATTTTGCTTCTCTGACTTGGGATATGTGCCCCTTCTATTGAGATGATGGAATTAATCCATTTTCACTAAGTTGTATGGCATGTTTTGAAGAGTATCCAAGCAATTTTGAAATCCAGAAAGAAGAATTACAAGTCTTCAGTTCGAGTTCTCCAATAACTTCTATTTTTTGGTTCTATTCTCTATCATTTTGTGAAGAATTCAATCCATATGTAATGATGAAGCATTTATGGAGTCCCATATAAAGTTAATGTCTGATTATAAACCATTTGTATCAGTGTTTAAGTTATTCCAATACAAAAGTTTTCATTTTTGAAGTTATCTCCAAGACCTTGTCTAGATTTACATAGAAATTGTTTAGTTTTCAACAATATTTCCGTTAATGAACTTATATTCCATGAATTGTAATTATTTATATTACTGAACTTATTTAAAATCCTAATTAACATCAAACATGTATCCCTTTGTAAGTTTTAAATCCTTTGAGTTCATTTGGGAAGCTATGAATCAAGACTAGTTGAGTTGTCCTAGGATTGTCTTAGCTAAAATCTTACTCGCAAACCGTGTCAAAATTTGTATAAACCTCTTATTTTAAGATATTCCTATATAAGGTATCTATTTTTCATATTTTGGGGTTTCTAAGATCCTAGAATTAGACTTCATCCTCACTGATGCTCGAAACCTAAATGGTCCCAATGCTTTCTGCAAATAAAACTTGAGGATTGTGCATATTTTGTGATAACTATGAATTAATTCTGATCTTATGTGTATTTGATATATTTTTTCATACCTTTAATTATTTGATTGTTGATCCATTACCTGAGTCTCTGTGAGTTTTAGAAGAACCTAGCATTGTTTCCAAGAAGTCTAGTGTAACAAATATAAATGTAAATATTAACATTTAATACTAAGTAGGTTAATTAGGTTAATTAATGAATTACTCAAGAGGTGACTTGAAAATTCAACCCCCTTACCACTTAGGGTATAAAATACCTGACACTAATTCTTGTAAAACATATTTTTATCTATCTAATTATCAATATATATTTGTCCTATTAATGCCTTATCGAATATTCCATGTGTTCTGGTAATATTGATCGTGTGAAGTGAATAAATATTCGCTTCATTTGGTATCAGAGCTAGTTTGTGATCCAGGCCGTAATTTTTAATCACAATCCTAGGGAGTCCTTAAATTTATGGTCTTTGACCAAGTAAAAAAAGAAAGGAAAGTTAAAAGAAAAAATAAAAAGGAAGAAGTAAAAAAAGAGAGAGAGAAGAAGAAGGAACATTGCCATAAAAAAAGGCAGGTAAAAAAAAAGAGTAAAACCACAAGTGGTTTCTCCACCCACGGTTTTGTTTTAATAAGTGGTTTTTTTAATTCTAGGGTTTAAACCCTACATCCCATGTCATTCATAAAAAATATATATCAATAATACTATTAGTAATAATAAAATTTATTATTGTTATATATATTTTTCAAAAGAACCTTTAGACCCAATTCACAAAAAATATGTATATACTACATTATTATTTTTAAAGAATAATTGGTAATATATTATATTTTTTATCATTATTAAATTTTTAATAATAATAGTAATTAATAATAATAATAATAATAATTATTATTATTACTTAATAATAATTATTTAATAATTATGTAATTTACAATTATTACTTTATACAAAAAGGAAAAAGAATAAAATAAGTTATTAAAAGAGTAGAAATCAAGTCTTGGAAGATATTAAAAAAATTATGGATCCAGGTCACTCACAATTACAATCAGAGTTACGAATAGTTTCGGCCAAGCTAAAAATGCGTGTTCTGAATAGTCTTCTACAACTCTAGTTCGACAATCAGAAACGAAGTAATGATTTTCAAAAAGAACAGATTACTACCTCAGAATTACAAATTCGATCATTGGAAGATAGTAGAGAAAAAATCACAAAAGATTTATCAGATAAGGACGAGAAAATATCACATCTGGAAGGTATCATTCAACAACTTGAGACCAGATAAAAAACTAAACAAAGTCAAAGAATGCCAGTATGGAAACAATATCGATTTAAAAGAGGAAATTAGTCATCTAAACAAAGTCGTCATGGACAAGGAAGACAAATTGGTGCAACTACATGAAAATTTAGAAAATCAGGAAACAAAGGTATGTCATTGTCAACAACAAAAAGAAAAACTCTAGTAGCAATATGATGAAAGTAAGAAGACACGTAAGTTGGAACTAACAAAATTCAACAATGTGTTACTAAGAAATACCGAAGAGATTTTTCGATTATGAAGTCATAACAAAACATTGACTACAAAGATTAAAAAACTGAAACACAGTAGTAAGAGGGAACACTCTGGTGAAGACCTCGAAGGAAGAATACTGGAAAACAAAGAATAAAACCAGTGTCTAAATAATCGTAATCAGGAACTAGAGAATCAAATCAAGAAATTAGAAATTGAAAAAAAATCGCAAGATGAAATAATCGAAAAGATTCAGAATCATAACAATCTACTGGAGAACCAAGAAGCACAAATCTATGAAAATGCGTCCAAAAATCAAATCGAGGAAGTGAATATAGTGCTCACCACAATCCAAAAGAAAGAAAAACAAACAACGCATACACCTTACAGACATCCTAATTATAATCATCATTTTGACCAACGACAGGATCAAAACAAGCACTCACAGAAGAATTATGTTGACAGGAGAAAAGACCAACATGCTAAGCAACAATTGAAACGAATTCTTCCACAAAATGATCTCAGAGCTCCAATAAAAGTATGGGATGGACCACAACAGATACGATGTGACAATTCTCCTTGCGAATCCGTAACTCGTATCGTCTCATTTCATCAAGTGCCACAATTACAAAAAGGAAAGGATCCCGAGATGACAGTTCAAGGGAATTCAAACTTTGTTGGCGATACAAGCTTTGAGGACAAATCTTCCCTTAAGGGGAAGGAAATGAAACAAATATAAATGTTATAAATATTAACATTTAATACTAAGTAGGTTAACTAGGGTAATTAATTAATTACTCAAGAGGTGACTTGAAAAGTCACCCCCTTACCACTTAAGGTATAAAATACCTGACACTAATTCTTGTAAAACATATTTTTATCTACCCAATTATCAATATATATTTTTCCTATTAATGGCTTATCAAATATTCCATGTATTTTGGTAATATTGATTGTGTGAAGTGAATAAATCCCAATGCATTTCCTAGTCAATCCCAGTGCATTTCCAACACCTAGTCTTGATTTTTCTAATCGAATCTTTGTATTAGAGTTAATATCTTATAAATTCAAATTTGGGGATATTAGAGTGGTATCATATCATGTTCCTCTGAACCTGCTCTTAGTTTCAGTCATGAGTCACAAAGGAAATCCTGAATCCAAGAAGAAAGATCCTTTAACGAGCGATTCTAATTCTACTAAAGAAAAAATCCAAGGAGAAAATGAAGGACATAGAATGGGTGGAAATAATGAGATCCAAATTTTGGTTTCAATTATGATGCAAGGGTTTTAGGACCTACCATGTAACATCATGGACTCCAGTCAAGAAACCAGAGAATTCCTTGCTAAGTAGCTAGACAGTAGGAATGGCGAAGAGAATATCCATGGTTCGCAACATGGATAAAGGAAGAGACCCAAGGGGTTTGTATTGTTGGACACACCATAAACACTAAGAGAGGGGTGAATCAGTGTGCATATATTTTATTACTTTTTAACTTTTAACAATCAACAACTTATTCAATATTATGCATTATCACAATATCATTATATCATCATCAGCATTATTATCATCATCATATAATCATCACATAAGAAGCATAGCATGATACAAAGTACACCCAATTTTATGTGGAAAGCAAAGTCTTGGGGGAAAAAACATGGAATCCTTTATAATAATAGTTTTACAACAACAACTAGAATGAGGAAACATCCTCCTTATTACAATCAATTCAATTCTACAGCTAAAACTAGAAGGATTCTACAACCCCCTGATTTACAAGCTACAACATGAAGGAAGCTCCAGCTCCCTAATTCTCCAGCTACAACTAGAAGGAGGCTACAACCCCCTTTCCTTGCCTCCATCATGCCACCCTAGTATGAAGATAGAAATTGATGAACAATGACCGCATTGCCATCCTACAGACTTGCTAATCAACACTTGTACTACATTGCACAATATTTATCACACACTAAAACCACTAGCACTACTAACCACTACTCATCAACTGATCACTTTCCACTGTATCACACTACTCATCAACCTATATAATCAACATATCCAATCAAGTTGTACCAATATGTTTCTCACATCATCCGACTCAATTAATTTGAGTTTAAATAACTGCTCACCAAGATCTATCCACCTGATTCAAACCAACTGCTCATACAACTCATCTAGTGTGAGTCTTACCAAGTGCACATAAGACAACCTATGCCAATCCTACTCAACTGAACACACCTGTACCAATATTCTTTTGTATATGTGCCAAATAAATCATATACTTGTGTCAATCTAATCAAGTTCTCTAATAGTCAACCAACCCTTCTTACTTTTCCTAATTCATCAAGTAAGAGACACATTTTAGAAACCAAGATACTTCACATATGATCAACCAAACTCTGTCCATTCACACTCAACTCAATGACACCACAACCAACCTCAATCAGAATCAAGAATACTTGATAATTAAACAAGATAAACCTCAACCAACTAAACTCAACCAAGAAGATAAAAAATAATTAACCAAATATTTCAAGCTCAGTCAATCTCATAAACTCTTAGACACAAAAGGATTTTTCACTCTAGTCAAATCAAACAAATATCAAGCAAATAGTCACTAACAATACCATCAAAGGTTGTCATTAACAATCAATAACAATCCAATTCCACTTAGGTCAAAGACACAATGAACAACACTTATCCAACTATTTTTCAAACAAAATAGTTAGGTTGATAAAATAAATCACTCACAAGATCTATTACTTACATGTAACATTCTCATTCAATACTACATTATACAACATTCAACATAAACACCAAGATCTATGCCAAGAACATCCAAGATAATCATCACCATAGCCTCTATAACATATTCAATTACTTCAAATATATATACCAATATATAGGCTCACATACTAAGATCAAAGAGGAACTCTATCCATGAGAGACATCTGCCATTACAAGAGAAACCCAGAAGCATGAACCATACCTTTTTGAATATCACAATATGAAGAAACAATATAT
>LPNX010645603.1:663778-688399 GCA_001517045.1 Pseudotsuga menziesii
TTTTCCTAATGTAGTCTTTTATTCTGGCTCTTTGTCACACTAATGACTTGGGAGGTGCAATTTTGATTACGACCATTGCCTCATTTTGATTATTATGTCTTGGTATTTGCAATAAGTATGAACTTGGTGAAGTTTTGTTGACGCTTTTTGTACTTGTGTGATTTCTTTTTTTAACTATGTTTATCGTCATTTGAACATGCTCAACATACATTACGACCTTAACTATTTTCATGTTGGTATCCCCAATATATTTTGTGTCAGGTCCCTTAAACGGTCTCCTTGTGCTTATAATTCTCATAAGAACATCGGTCTTATCTTGTGTCTGATAGATATTATAGTTGCTTCCCTTGATGTTCTTTATATCCCTCCTTGTGATGATATATGTCCTTCGTGTGTTTGTGATTGTGACATTTTTGTCGCAGCATTGATCATCCTTATTGTTAGCAACATCGGCTTGTCTCTTATCACAATCTTGGTTAGGGTCATCTTTTTTTTCATCAACTTGGGTGGTTTCTTTTATGTGATTTTCACATCCCTCTACATTTACGTATGTTTCATCCATAGTTTTCTTTATTTCATCTATGTCCTTAAGGATTTTCTCAAGGAGATCTATGAATTCGT
This sequence comes from Pseudotsuga menziesii, assembly GCA_001517045.1. Classification (NCBI taxonomy): domain Eukaryota; kingdom Viridiplantae; phylum Streptophyta; class Pinopsida; order Pinales; family Pinaceae; genus Pseudotsuga; species Pseudotsuga menziesii. Next base: position 664,400 of record LPNX010645603.1, read on the forward strand.
CACTCTTACTATAAGATGTCATGGATGTTTGTAGAACGCTATTTTGGCCTTTTAAGGTGAAATTTTGAATAATAATATATTAATTAATATTATTATTATTATTATTTTTCATAAACTATATAATGTTTTGTATATAGTTTTTTTTAAACAATTATTATAATATTATTATTTTTAACAATATTAAAATAATAATTATTATTATTATTAATGTTTTTTGAAATTTTGTAATATTATAATGAAATATTATAATATTANGGGTGGAAGCAATGGAGAGAGCTATGATGCAGTGTGGATGCGAGTAGTGCATGGGAGCAAATTTGGAGGAGTGAGTAGGAGGGAGGGTGGAAGTAATGGGGAGAGCTATGATGCAGCGTGGAGGTGGGAGGAATAAGGGATGGGCATGAAGAACATGGAGGAGAGTAGCGCACAAGCAGGGGAGTTGGGATGACCGCGCGGTGAGGGATGGTCAGCGCCAACGAGAATGTATGCGCCGTGATGGAAAATGGAGGTGGGAAGAAGGATGAAGGGTGCGGGGGAATGGAGTGAAGGCGCGTCTTTGGGACAACAGATGGATGACGTGAGGGTGAAGGGAGATGGGCTACGATGGAGCTGGCCATGATGGAGCAGCCACGAAGGAGAACACGTGGAGAGTGTGGTGGTGGAGTGGATGGGGGCAGCAGAAGGATGGGGTTTGAATAATAAGTGGAGAGCAATGAGCTGAGAGATATGAATGAAATGGAGCAGCTAAAATTGATGAGTCAGGTCCGAGCTCAAGTAGGAATTGGTGAGTCGATTCCGAGCTCAGAGTGCAAGAGCGAATCCACTCTGATACCAAATGGAGCAACCGAATTTGGTTGGTCCGTTAGTAGTCGCATCCGACTATCATTTTGAATGATAAATATGATGATATATTAGATGATGATTATTACAAAGATGTCTTGGCCTTAAATATGGCTTGGACATTCATGATAAGGAGACACCTCCTTTCATACTAACCTAACTTATAAATTATTTAATTATTTAATTATTTATGTTCGTTACATAATTAAACAAGATAAACCTCAACCAACTAAACTCAACCAAGAAGATAAAAAATAATTAACCAAATATGTCAAACTCAATCAATCTCATAAACTCTTAGATACAAAAGGATTTTTCACTCTAGTCAAATCAAACAAATATCAAGCAAATAGTCACTAACAATACTGTCAAAGGTTGTCATTAACAATCAACAACAGTCCAACTCCACTTAGGTCAAAGACACAATGAACAACACTTCTGCAACTAGTTTTCAAATAAAATAGTTAGGTTGATCAAATAAATCACTCACAATATCTATTACTTACATGTAACCTTCTCATTCAATACTACATTATACAACAATCAAGATAAACACCAAGATCTATGCCAAGAACATCCAAGATAATCATCAAGATATATATAAATATCACATCAATATATATTCCAAGATAACCATCACCATATCCTCTATAACATATTGAACTACTTCAAATATATATACCAATATATAGGCTCAAATACTAAGATCAAAGAGGAACTCTATCCATGAGAGACATCTACCATTACAAGAGAAACCCATAAGCATGAACCATACATTTTTTAATATCACAAGATGAAGAAACAATATATAAACAAAAATAAAATATATATCATGTCATCACATAGCCCTCACAACAAGCTTTGTAACAAGCCAAGAATTTTGTAATTTTGATTATGTATGAGAAAGTTATGCCAATTTTAGTGAAGATGCCCAAAAATTTCTTCTCCACAAAGTTTCGCACTTTTCTCCAAGAGTTGCGAAATACCAAAGAGAGACTTGATTGATGAACAAATGAAATGTTTGATATTCTATTTATATAGGTCGTGGAGGAAAGTTAGTACCTCAAACTGGGACGACACGCAATTCTAAATAAAAAATAATTAAATTCTCTTTTGTTTGGTCGGATGACCCAAAAAGGTGGGGTACACCAACTTCAAAAATGCATATCTCATCAACCATAAGGAGTTAGAAGATGCTCCACATATAAATGGAAAAGTATTGATGAGGAATATCTCCCTATGATGGGTTTATTTGCAAATTCTTGTTCTAATACCCTTAAGTTCTTCAATTTGTTCATGACTTCAAAGATTCCACACATAAAGGTGCCAAAGACTATGTTACAGCCTTATGCATAAGTTCCAAGGTAAAATAATTCAATGGACATCATCAAAGGCATCAGGGATTCAATGGTATTCACATCCGCAAACTTCACATCAACAAGGAGGAGGGATCCACCATATACTCATCATATCAAGGGTATCGAGGACCCCAACACCACAAATCAAGTGGAAACGAATACTTTTTCAAGAATATCATCATCATATTCAAGGTCTCCATATCATTAAAAACATATCCAATGGTTCCACTATATATCTTAATCACCATAAGAGTACCAACACCCCAAAAGAGGTGTACAAATAACTCATCAATAGTTTGCAACAACTTATGGGATTTTTATGCATGATCACAAGGATACAACATGCCAATGACCATATAACGTCCAAGATCCATCAAACCACCATATGTGTAGGTTCAAAACCCAAAATTCCAAGGACACCAAGGACCCCCATAATAATGGGTTCCAACATACCACCATAAGTGTGGGTTCCAAGACCCAAGTCTCCACATGCAAGAGGATCAAGATCTAACCTTATGGACTTAAGGACCCCAAAAGAACTCAAAAAACTCAAGACCGTCTAATGAAATCAATGGGCTCCAACATCCACACATCAAGGGACTTACACACATGAGCGACATCATCCATCCAACAACCAATCAAGATACCAAAACAAGTACAAGCATAACAAGCAACACAAAGACTAGTAACCAAAGATCAACCAGGATCAAGGAGCTCGACAATGGACTCAAATGGGACTAAGATACAAATTAGGGGAAATTGACCAAGTCAATGGGTTACTAGGAATTTTTCCATTGTTCCAGCGCCTCCAAGGGCTTCAAACTTGGGCTTGGACAAGGTCAAAAGGGATCCTATGACACAAAAAACCACAAACTAAACACTAACCCTCATGGGATCCACAAGGAGAACCAAGGACTCAATAGTTGGCATCAATGACCAAACACCGTTGGCATCAATGACAACTTAATCAACAATATCCCCCTTTGTCATTGATGACAGCACCATACATACTTTTTAGAACAAGGTCCCCTTATTCACAACTTCTCTCTCCCTTTGGAATCAATGGAAAATGGAACATACTTTGATCATACTTTCCCCCCTCAGGGCATGATCCCTATATCATCAACTTATCTTCCTTTTCAAATTTTCTTCCTATTTGCATTAATGGAAATAATAAATATTTTTGGAAATAATGCTTCCCTTTTCACTGAGCACTGATGCTACTTTAATGGACTTCTATTCTGTCACATAGATACTGTTGGAACAAACTACTATACGATACCAAAAAAGAGTATGATCGTTTATCTCAAATCTAATAGTGAGGTACATATCTCCTTTTACACATTCTTTGTACACTTCATATCATTGGTCGATAGTCTTCAAAATGGTATTGGGTTTTTCCCAAGATTTTCGTCATTTTTGTTTTGATATACTAACTTTACTCTCCATACTTTAGTAGGATGATGGTTATTCATGTCATTCGATTGAACTTGCTTTCTTCTCCAAACTTTAACTAGTCCCTACATCCAACAATGTTTTGTGAAATGACCATAATGATAGCAATTGTAACACTAAATGGAAATCCCACCTTGATTTCTTCTTGGGGTTATTTTTTAATGATCTCTGTAATGGATGGCTTTGTGACCATAGTTATTGCACTTGTAATAGTATCCATTAACATCATAGGGTATCTTTGAGAAGAGAATATTCTTTGTGATGTACCTTCTCTTGATTCTTGTTGATCATGTAATCTTCTGAGAATATGTGTATAATTGTTAGTCTTTTCTTCCTTTTCCATATATCTTTTACTTTCTTCAATGTTATTCTCGATATTTGAATTTGTCGTTAATAGAGAAGTTGTTTTGTCCAGATCTTCCTTCAGAGCTGAGAGGATCTTCAATTCTTTCTTCTGATAAATTTCTATATTTTCTTAGAGTTGTCTCGTTGACTTCTTCTACCTATTTGTTCATATCAAATATATTGTCTTCCATATGTCCTTTTGAATTATGATCATCCTCATGGGATTTTTTCATTTGACCTTTTAGTACAAGATTCTCCTTTCTGAGTTCTGATATCTCCTTTTCAAATTCAAAGTTTGTTAGACACACCTTCCGTAACTCTACCTTCAAGGATTTTATTTCAAGTTCTTGTTTTCTTCATACTTTCTCTCCCAATATTTATTTAGTCTTGTAGGTACTTATCTCACTTCTTGTATCTTGCAGATCAATTCTTTCTCCTTATCATCTAGCAATATTTTGAGCTTGACAATTTATTCTGATTGCTTTTTAATTTTTGTAGATGACTTCTCAAGTCTATCTTTCAAAGAGTTGGATATGGATTCTTTGATTTTGGTATCTTCTTCGACTTGGAGTTTTAGATCAATTATGGTTTGTGTGGACTTATTAGATTCTTCTTTATTCCTCTTCTCAGATTTGTCCAATTGCTCTTGCAATACCCAATTCTGTTCACATAGATTTTTTGCTTCTTGCGAAACATTAGTAATTTCATTGTCTATCATGGTATCTGCTAGATTTCTATCACTTATGAGAGAGCAAGGATTTTCATCACAATCTTAAGTATTGCATTTTATGAATTCAAAATGGAACTTCTATACCCAATAAGAATACCTCTTTAAAATAATTACAAACAAAGTGTTCATGGGACTTACCTTCATACATACCTGGATATTGTACAGACCTTTTCATGGGAATGTCTTCTACTTCGTGTTCTTCATCTAAGTTTAGCTGATTTATTTTGAATGAAAATTATTCAACTAAGTTGCACATTTCTATTTTCTCCTTTTGGAGATCTATTAGATATTTAAGCATTAATTCCATAACATCTGCTTGTTGTTATTTATTGGAGTAGATTTGTTTTAATCTAAGCCATAGTTCCCTAGTTGAGTTTCACTTCCATATATTCTTCTTTTGGATATCTGTTAGGCCTTCAAGGATGGACTCCATAGCCATATAATTATTTTTCTTTGCTTCCTTCTAAGCTGTTGTTTTCACTTTCTTTGGAGGTGTATATCTAGTAACAACTGAATTCCATACACCAATTCCTTCTTCCTCAAGATAATCCTCCATTCTCATTTTCCAAATTAAGTAATAATATGACTCACAGAACAATGGTACTCTATTGATTGAAAACCCCATGGTGTTTCAATGATATCCTTAGAGTTGATAATACTTTCTGTGAAGGACCCACTCCAAAACCAATTGTTGGACACACCAAACACGATGAGAGGGGGCCAGGTGAATCAATGTGTGCATCTTTTATTACTTTTTCATTTTTAACAATCAAGAAATTATTCAATATTATGCATTATCACATTATCATTATATAATAATCCTATCATCATCATATAAGAAGCATATCATGATACAAAGTACACCATATTTTACGTGGAAACCCAAGTCCTTAGGGAGAAACCATGGAAGCATTTATAATAATAGTTTTCCAGCAACAACTGAAAGGAGGCAACAATCCCCTTATTACAATGACTTCAATTCTCCATATACAACTGGAAGGAGGATACAAACCCCTGATTTATAGGCTACAACCTAAATTAATCTCCAACTCCCTAGTTCTCCGGCTACAACCAGAAGGAGGCTACAACCCCATTTCCCTGTCATGTCATGCCACCTTTATATAAAGATAGAAATTGTTGAACCATGACATCAATGATCATGCATGCCTTCTAATAAACACATGTACTACACTCCACAATATGTACCACACTGCACAACCACTACCACTACTAACCACTACTCATCATATGATCACTACTCATCAGCTTATAACTGTCCATTGTATCACACACTACCCATTAACCTATATAATCAACCTATCCAATCAAGTTTTACCAATCAATATGTTTCTCACATCATCCGAATCAGTTAATTTTAGTCTAAACAACTTCTCACCAAACTCAATCCACCCGAGTCAAACCAACTGCTCATACAACTCATCCAGTGTGAGTCATACCAACTACACATAAGACAACATGTGCCAATCCTAACCAACTGAACCAATATACTTCAACCATCCCTTATTACTTTTCCAATTTCATCGAGTAAGAGATGCATTTGAGAAACCAAGAGGCTTCACATATGATCAACTAAACTCGTTCCAATTACACTCAACTCAATGACACCACAACCAAACTCAATCACAGTCAATGAATACTTGAAAATTAAACATGATAAACCTCAACCAATTAACCTCAACCAAGAAGATAAAAAATACTTAACCATGATATGTCAAACTCAGTTAATCTAGTAAACTCTTAGACACAAAAGGATTTTTTACTCTAGTCAAATCAAACAAATATCAAGCTAATAGTCACTTACAATATCATCAAAGGTTTTCATTAACAATCAATAACATTCCAACTCCACTTAGGTCAAAGACACAATGATCATCACTTGTAAAACTAGTTTTAAAAGAAAACACTTAGGTTGATCAAATAAATCACTCACAATATCTATTACTTATAAGTCAACTTCTCATTCAATACTAGACTATACAATAGTCAATATAAACACCAAGATCTATGCCAACACCATCCAAGATAATCATCAAGATCTATGCCAACAACATCCAAGATAATCATCAAGATATATAATATATATTCCAAGATAACCATCACCATATCCTCCATAACATGTTCAATGACTTCAAATATATATACCAATATATAGGCTCACATACTAAGATCAAAGAGGAACTCTATCCATGAGATACATGTGTCATTACAAGATAAACCTAGAAGCATGAACCATACCTTTTTTAATATCACCAAATTCAGACACAATAGAAAAACCAAAGTAAACTCTATATCATGTCATCACATAGCCTTCGCAACAAGATTTCCAATGAGCTAAGAATTTTGTAATTCTGGTTTCGTATGAGAAAGTTGTGTCAATTTTAGTGAAGATGCCCAAAACTTTATCCTCCACAAAGTTTCACACTTTTCTCCAAGAGTTGCGAAATACCAAAGAGAGACTTGATAATGAACAATTGAAATGTTTGATATTCTATTTATATAGGTTGTGGAGGAAATTTAGTACCTCAAAATAGGCCTACATTAAATTCAAAATTATAAAAAATAAATTATCTTTTGTTTGGTCGGTTGACTCAAAAAGGTGAGGTACACCAACTTCAAAAATTCATATCTCTTCAACCGTAAGGAGTTAGAATATGATACACATATAAACAAAAATGGCTTGAAGAGGACTATCTCCCTATGATGGGTTTATTTGAAAATTCTTGTTCTAATACCCTTAAATTCTTCATTTTGTTCAGGACTTCAAAGATTCCACACGTAAAGGTGCCAAAGACCATGTTACCGTATGCATAATATCCAAGGTCAAAGGCTTCAATGGGAATCATTGAAGGAATGAGGAATTTGATGTTCTTCATATATATAGACTTCACATCAACAAGGAGGAGGGATCCACCATATACTCATCATATTAAGGGTATCAAGGACCCCAACACCACCAATCAAGTGGGAACAAAGACTTTTTTCAAGAATATCATCATCATATTCAAGGTCTCCATATCATTAAAAACATATCCAATGGTTCCACTATATATCTTCGTCACCATAAGAGTACCAACACCCCAAAAGAGGGGTAAAAAGACCTCACCACTAGTTTGCAACACCTTATGTGCTTCATATGCATGATCACAATGATACAACATGCCAATGACCATATAGCATCCAAGGGCCATCAAACCACCATATGTGTAGGTTCAAGACCCAAAATTCCAATGACACCAAGTACCCCATAATAATGGGTTGATTCCAAGACCCAAGTCTCCACATGAAAAATGATCAATATCTAAGCTTGTGGACTCAAGGATCCTGCAAGAACTCAACAACCTCAAGACCATCCAATGCAAATAATGGGCTCCAGCATTAACACATCAAGGGGATTACACACATGAGCCATATCATCCATCCAACAACCAATAAAGATACCAAAAAACCTACAAGCATAACAAGAAGCACAAATACCAGTAACCAAATATCAACCAGGATCACAGAACTTGACAATGGACTCAAATGGGACTAAGATACAACTTAGGAGTACTTGACAAGTCAGTGGGTATCCAAGGCTTTTACCATTGTTCCAAGGCCTCCAAGGGCTTCAAAATCTTGCTCGGACAAGGTCAAAAGGGATCCTCTAACATAGACAACCACAAACTAAACAATAGCCCTCAGGGGCTCCACAAGGGGCACCAATGACTCAATAGTTTGCATCAATGACTAGACACTGTTGGCGTCAGTGAAAACTTAATCAACATTTACTTTCAATAACTAGGACTCACAATCTCCCTAATGAATTGTAAGGAACAAAATATATAATAAATAAATATTAATAATTAAATAACTAATACTTAATGAAAATACACCTTTATGAAATGTTATGCCTCTTTACGAAAGGGAACCCATCATGGGTATTTATACAAGCATCATTCTCATTGTAATATCATCTCTTAACTTGTCAATAATATATTTTATTACTCATGGATTATTGTAATTTGGCTTATCTATGTTGGTTATTTCTATAAGAAATGAATTTTATTTGCTTCATTGGTATCAGATCCCCTTCTTAGGCATTCCACTAATACAAGATTTTCACCAAATAATATTTTGGGAATTTCTCCAAACCGGGTCTTTGACTAGCTTCAAATTTTTATTAATAAAGTTTGGAATCCTACTGAATAAAAGTACATTGCTGACAAGTAGAAATGGAAATCGAAGAAATAAAAGAAACATACCCTTGGTCATTTCACCAGTGATATCCATAACCATATACCTACCACATATTCCCCCTTACATTGAATCCTCGCCCACTCATATCCACTTTTTCCTCTCATACAGTGCTTCCCTCACGCATATCCACAACATGTTTTTTTACCTTCATCACCCACATCTTGGACATCCTTCCCTCCACTCCTCTTCATTGCACTCCCTATCAGAGATCTCACACCCTTCTCTTCCCTATAAAATTCTCCTTGCCTCCCATTCACCTCTACACAGTCCATCGTCCCTCTTGTGACCTCTGTACATCATGCACTTATTGTTATTCCACTTCAATGCCACACAGTCCCCTCCAGCGCCCACCTATAAACATGCATCTCACTCTCTCAACACACACCAGTCTCCCTACAACTCCTGCTCTCTACATCTCATTACTCCCTATGCCAGTCCATTTCCATGTTCCCATGATCCCCTTGCTACACTATGCTCCAACCATATTTGCGCATCCACCCCTTCTCTTTACACTGAAATCCCCAACTCCATCATTTTCAATCGACTTTTCCACGTCTCCCCAACTCTTCCCACATGCACACACTCCCGATGCACGTAGACCAGCATCATGCCTTCCACATTGCTTACATCGCTCCTTTCGTGCTCCTCTAGATTCCCTCTGGTGTCCACCTTCCACCTCGCATCCACTCCACTCGTCAATACACCCTATCCATCCACTTTTAACACACATACTCAAACTCCAATCTCCCACTCCTTCCATCGATTTTACACACCTTCACGTAAAACCTGAATTCATCCATTTTAAAATCTTTGAACAACAACAACAACAATAATAATAATAATACAATATTTAATTATTAATATTACATTATAATATTAATAATTATTATTTTAATACCTTAGTTCTCTAAAAAGATAAAAAAAAATATTGTAATGTTATTATTATTCAATAATTGTATTTATTACAATTATTAGTTATAAAAGAGAAAATAAATTCAAAAGAAGACTAAAAGTATTAAAATATAAAGACAAAGGTCGTAATCAAAGAATATAGAAGGAAGATTGGCTAAAATTAAAATTGTGACGACACAAGAAAATGGAGTCTCGAGGCGAAAAACAAGGAAGATTTTCAAGCACTTCAAAAACTTATGCTTCAGTGTTATTTCAAATAAAAGAAACAATTAGAGGGAAAGACATTACTATTTCCATTGCTCTTGTTGAATGTAATCATTATATTAGTGTTAAATTTGCTAATGAGTTAGCGATTCCGGAGCCAAATATAGGTGAAGGGTTATACTTTTGGAATAATAAAGAATATGAAATAAGAAATTTACAACTAAACATTGAAGATTATACCAGAGTCTTACAATTTATAGTTAGATCCTTGTGGAGTAGTGACGGTGACCTAATTTTGGGATTACCTTGGATAGAAACATTAGGGACTTTTTTCTTAAATGTTGAAAATAATTTTATGACATCTCCCTACAAAAATAATAAAATCACATTTCAAGACATTAACATGAAGTCAAAAATAGCGTCATCTGAATATTTCAAAGAAACATCAATTGTGATGTTGCAGGGAAATGAGAAATCAATATAGACAATACAGAAAGAATTCGACAAGGATATTGCATATAAAGAAAAAGAGATATCTCATCTAAGACATCATAATCAGAAATTACTTCTGCAAATCAAGAAGGAAAAGGATAAATTTCAATTCAATCAAAAGTTAGAAGAGGAGAATCCAGATCTTCAAAAAGAAATATCAAGCAAGGACGAAGAAAGCCTTCCATAAGAAGGGTTAGTCAGGAATTGTTAGAGTAAATAAAAAGCTTAAAAGAAACAGAGAATAAAAATAAATATAATCAAAATGAATTCGACAAGTCAAACTATAAGGAATAAATATTATGCTTAATCATGACATACTTATTCAAGTTAGGAAACGAAATCATGAGAACAAATATTTACAATAAAAACTAGATTACAAAGAATCAATTGTCAATAAGGAAATTATAATTGACGCAATATAGAAGTCATCAAAGGCTTAATTTCAAACATCAGAAAAGCGAATAAATACAAAGATCGACAATGCTCAAATTCAGAAGAACAATCATATTGTCACATCCCTACAAGCATCGACAAAAATGGTTATGAAAAACAATAACAAAAATCGTTAGAAGAACCAAAATTCGGAGTTCTTGAAAACACGTCACAAGCGACTTAAGTACAATATCACCATCCAAATCACAAGAGTCATTATGATTGATGACAAGGACGGGAGGAAAAAGACCAATATTATTCCTACAAAAAGAAAAGACCAAATCAACAACTCCATACATTCGGTCAACAAACAATTCCATTAAAGGTAAATCTTGGATGGACCACTTCACAAATGACACAACATTTCCACACAATTTTTAAATGAACATCTCATCTCATTTTGTCAAGTCTCGCAAATACAAACACACAATGCCACAAGAAAGCGTTACGAGCAAGAACAAGGGACAGAGTCTTCCATAATTATGCTTTGAGGACAAAGAAATTCTAACAGAGAGGCAATGTCATGAACAAAATATAATAAATAAACATGAATAAATATTAATAATTAAATAATTAATACTTAATGAAAATAAACCGTAATGAAAGGTTATGCCTCTTTATGAAAGGGAACCCACCATTCATATTTATACAAGCATCATTCTCATTGTAATATCATATCTTATCTTATGAATCATATATTTTATTACTTATGGATTATTGTAATTTGGCTTATCTATGCTGGTTATTTTTGTAAGAAATGAAGTTTCTTCTTTTCATGAATTTAGAAGGGAGCCTCCAAGTCAATCAAGGCCCACTATGCCTAAATTCACTAATGAGAAAAGAGAAGTGTCGGAGTTTCATAATGGTGATATTGCTGCATTGAAGGACAAGTATGTTGAATATATTACACTAAGTGAAGAGTGTAAAAGATATCTCCCATTCGAATATTTCTATGACATTCAATACAGAACCAATCCAAGAGGTAGTTTCCGAAATCATAACTAGAATTATGAGTGGAAGAATGTTTTCATGTCCCCATATTTTTTTGACATAAAAGTGTTCACCATGCCCAACACATTGGGGGGTCAAAGATGCATTAATTACCTCACCTGGATAATTTTGTCCAACTATTATTTATGAGGCATTAATTAATTAGCCTAGGAGAATGTTGCTAAATAATTATTATTGAGGCATGTATTTAATTTTTATTCATCATTATTAATTGATAAATTTAATGATGTGGAAATGAGCTTTCCATGTTGGTGGGGGACATTGGGAAAGTCAACTTTCCAAGGTAAAAAAAGAGGAAACTCTATGACAAAAGCAATCAGACAGAAAAAAGGGAAAGTGCCTAAAAGAAGTAGAAAATAAGCCAGAGATAAAAGTAGGAAATTTTTGCAAAGGAGGGTGCAGTTTCCTCTTGGAGAACTCAGAAAAGCTGTAATGACAAAAGCAGGAAAGTTTTGGAAAGGGAGGGTGCAGTTTTTTTATGTAGAATCAGTCTCAAAAGCGGGGAAAAGCATAAAGTTGTCATGAACAAAAGCAACAACTATTTGAATAAGGAGGGCACATATACTAAATCAAAGGGATGATTTGGACATGGAAACATTTCCACATGGTCCTACATTCCAAATTTCCTAAGGAGAGCGCTTATGTGGCTAGAGTTAGGGATTGTAGATGGTTGGCTTTCTCTCACAGGTCACCATTGGCCTCCACTTGCTAAACAGGTCATACAAGATGCTATTAAAGGAAAATTAGACCCCATTGACCCAGTTTGGTTAATGTATGTTTTGTAATTGATTAAAGATTAAGCTTCATTTCTGAGTGGTGAGCCTCAGTATCTTGGGTGTTGTGACCCAAGTCCATTGTTCCCCTTATCCCCTCTTCTTCCCACTTTTACTGCAGGTATTAATGAAGCTAAGGAAAAACTTTCATATATTGAAGGATTTTTTTTGTAGGGTTTTATGTCTCTTTCATTCCATTATCATATCCGTTTGGAGAGCTTTGAGGCCTCCTATCAGTGTCATCCCTTCTTGTTTTCTCCTTCTCTCTGTTCTATGATCTTCTAGCAATTTTGTAGCTATGTAATGGATATTTTGACATATATATGATCTAATATGTATATTTATGTCTAATTTATTGTTCAATATCAGATTCAGAACACCTTCAGGTCATTCCTAAAGTTTGTGAGATTTAGATATCAAATTTCTTGGATTTCCTAGCTCTGGAGTCATAACTTTGGAGTTGTGCTATGAGAGGTGACCTATATGAATATTATGAGAATTATTTCAACCCTCATTGTCTTTATATGTTATTACTTATAGTATCTAGAGGTTTCATAACATTCTGATTCGAAATGGCTGAGATTTACTCATTTTAAGTCAACCTAGTCTAGATTTGCATTGGAAAATAACTTGTTTTGTTGTAACTTCCATATTTCGACTTGTATGACTCCAAATAACTCCATTATTTTTTTTATGAGTCATTAAAATACATATATAAGTCCCCTAAGTCCAAAACATAGAATCTGAACCACCCTTATTCTATTTGGAAATGCCCGACGAGCTAGTCTTACATTTATAACTTGCAAAAGCATTTCCTTTGCCTCTGATATGTTATAAAAATTCATGAACCTATGTTTACTATCTCATAAAATTATAAAATAACCTTATTCAATTTATAAAAGCATCTGGTTGTTGTATTTGACAAAGTATTCCTAGTTTCACGATTGGGTGACCTAGAAGCGTGGGGGTAGGTTTCAGTGGATGTTGATTCTGAAACCTAAATGGTCCCTCATCTAAATGTGTTATGGAATCTAATTTATTAGTACTAAAATTTTCCTTGATTTCTCTATGCATCCCATTTCCCATTGACCAAAATTATGAGTCATTTTCGCTTATTTTCCTAGCTTCCAAAGTTGACTGGTTGTTTGAAAGTTTTATTTCAAATCATTAAGCTAATTTGCAACAAGTTAGTATTATGGTATGTACATTAGATCCAAGATATTACAGTGGTATCATAGCAATTTCATCCACTCCTTTGGAAAGAAGGCTCTCTGTTGACTAACATTACAGATCAGTAAGTCAAAGTTGCAACCATGAGGTTGCTACCAATGATAGAAGAAGACATTGAGAAGTATGAAGAAGAAGATTATGAAGTGACCACATGCAGTACCTCATATATATTATGTAGGAATGATTTTGATGATTTATTTCCTCCATATTACGATGAATCCATTTAGAAGGAATCTACTAGTGATGGTTGTCAAGTGTTCAATGGGAAGAACTCTAAGAAATATTCCCAGTATTTCATGGAATATTGTTCATTGAAAGAAGAGATAAGGGAGGTATTATATTTTAGAGATTTATGTACTCTGGAAATACAAAAGTTATTTAGAGATACATACAATGGGGAAAACATGAGAAATATTGCACACCTGTTTGATGAAGTGTGCAAGAAAGTGGAGACTAGAAGGTTGCCTCCTGGAGCCAAAAGAGGAGGAAAGAATAAAGATTCATCAAAGCCATCTTCTTGTCCAAGCAATAAAAGAATGTTTGGATTTTTTCTAAACAGAGCTTCCAGTGACCATCAAGATGAAGAATATTCAAGTTCCTTTAAGAAGAAGAAAATTGAAGTGGAGACAAAGATCCAAGAGGTGAAGTGAAAATCACCACGAGGTGGTTGCATAAGAGAAGAAGTTGAAGAGGAATGCACTTCAAGTTTCTTGGTGGGTGATCTCTGGATCACTACTAAAGAGTTTGGCTCATGTATGGGTGGTGAGAAATATTTTGGACCATATCCAAAAGAGGTACACAATTCATATTTGCAATCACCCCCTGAGCCACAGAATGAAGAAGAAAATACGGCCACACCGCTCAAGTGTGAACCAAAAAATTTGGTGGAGGACCAGGCGACCAAAGTATCTGTACCAAAAGAGGATAAGGTGAATAACATGAATGATAAAATTTATGATTTTTGCAGCAGCCATGTATACCTACAACCATCTGATCCATGGGAGGATGGAAATACTTCACTTGCATCTGAGTACTGCATGATGAAGGACAATTATGAGGGAGATGAACATGATACTAGTTTACCTGTTAGTGAATCCAAAATCAATCCAGAGGCGGGTGATACTGCCAATGATGATAATGGATATTTTGTATCATATCCAAAAGAATAACAAAAATCATATATGAAGTCATTATCTGAAATGCCGACTGAAGTGGAAGACAAGCCCCCACGTGTTGGGTATGAACTAGGAAAACTGAAGGAGAAAAATCTGATGTAGAGAGGTGAGCACAGTTCAGAATTTTGGAATCCTTTGCAGCATCATGAAGCTGAAATGACAGGGAATCAAATTATTTATAATTTATTTCCATATCACATGTCATTCCAACCTTCAGAGATACCTCCACTACACATCATGGAAGTGATTTTGCAGAAAATTCAAAGGTTGACTTGTATGTCAAGAATGAGTTTTGTGTTGTGGATCCATGCCACAAGAAAAATGGTCCTGGATGCCAACTATTAGAAGAAGAAACCTTGGGGGAGGATCTTCTTTGTGAGCCACATAATTTGAGTGGATGACTAAAGGAGGACTGAAAGAAGATTATGGCAGCGATGAAATACTTTTTGGACATCAATGCCTTGGTGGCAAGATGTTGTTGGAAAGATTCTGGTGGAGAGATGGAAGGAGAATCCTTTATGGAGGAGTGCATAGCACTGAAAGAAGGCATGTCCAAGATGAAGGAGAACTATATGAACTTACTGTTTGATAGAGATCATCTCCTCATGATGGTTGAGATGTACCATAGTGCACTCAAGAGGGAAGAAGAAGAAGTAGAGAGGCTCGCTAATAAGTTAGAGATCACTAGTGACTTATTGAAGAGCACACAAAGATTCATTCAAGAGTCAAAGTTGCAGATCTGTCAAATTCAAAAGGAGATGAAGGTTTCAACCCTTTCATTTTGCATAGAAGGAATTTTTTTTGGTTTAATGGAGGAGCCTCATGTGGAGGACAACCATGTGGAAGGAGCTGATTTGTAAGTGTTTGTGAAGAGCCATGATGAATAGTATTCCGGCCAAGCACATGTTCATATACAGAATGGAATAGATGATTTCTTAGCTATGGGAAATATGGCTAAGGAAATTCCAAGTGAATCAACAAGAAAATATGATCATTTGTTCATGCATTGGGTAAATAAAAATATCATAGAAATAGAGGATCAAAGATGTACTATAATTTCTTGCATCGGTGAAGGGTTATCTGACAAATATACTTGGAAAGAGACATATTTTGAAAACCCCTTATGGATGGTAGAATCTTATCCATAGGAGGTGGCTGATCACATTTCATATGAATCAACAAATAAAATTCCCTTTTCATCCATTGATTGGGTGGATAGAGACACCGTGGGAATGAAGACGGTGGGAGGTAAAGAGTTTAATTTCTGCAATAAATTTTTTGTTGTGAATGGCATTATCCTGACATGTGGGCAGACACAAAGATTTAATTTTCATCCATTGGATACCTTCGATAGACATGCACATGAGGTGCATTCTAATTTTTTTGTGATTGAGTAATTTTGGGATGCAGATGATGAGTTCCAAGCACAGGGACATTGCCCGAGAAAGGATGATTTTTCTCATAGAAGGAGTTCTATTTTCATGGAAGAGTCAGATGAAGATGAATATGGGGAAGCCATAAGTTGGGTGGATAAGTATGTCAAATATCTGATTCGTAGTTCTACCCATACTTCTATTTCAGCCTCATCAAATGGGGATGAAAATTGGGAGAAGGAATTTTCCTTATTGGTGCAACTAGAAGAGCTGGAGGCTTTCCTAGGTGTTCATGATGACTTGTTGAATGCACCATCATTCTCCCAGTAGCCACATAGGAACATATTACTATAACTTGATTCCATTAAGACACATATGGATTGGGTGGAATATTACATGTCACACATGGAGTCTTCTTGCAGAAATTTTTTTGCTCATGAGCAGTGGAAGGTAGCTGAGCAAGCAAACTACCAAGAGGAATTGAATAATATCTTGCATAAAGTGTCCTTGGTGGAGGAAATATAGATATTTGGATGGGTTCTTGTACCCTTTCACCAATGGTAGAGATTTGATCCATTGGAAGTGTTCACATGGACCTTTTGGTTGGAGTGTCAGTACCTTCTTAGGTTGGATGAGGGGACACTTATTTGTTTCTCCTACTTGCATTTTTGGAGATAATTGTGATGCATCATCTTATTGTGAGTAGTTTGGGAATCCTTGTTGGTTGGATGATGACGACTATACTCTTTGGGGTTGGACATGGGACTCACACCTATGTCTTGCAGCAACATCATTGTGAGAATCAATATTGATGTGCATCAAGCACATAAAGAACTTAATGTTGGGTGGGGAAATCTGACAGATTTCCAACTTTGCATTGAGAATTTCCAATTTCCAGTGCAGTGATATAATTTCCACAGCATGAATATTATTTCCTGTGGTGATAAATTTTTATGGTGGGTACTAATGTTTGGATGCTTACAGTTGAGGAAATGGGATCCAGGCATATTTTTGTCTGATAAGTTGTTTGGGAAGGCATTCGCATTGAAGGGGGTGCAATGCAAGCAATGGGAATTTATTTTTTTTTCAGAAACTTTACATGTTGGCTTGATGGAGAAATTCAATGCTTTTTTACACATGAGTTCATGCTCCAGTTCTCCTACATCATGGACAAATTTGCAGCACTTTGGAGTGCTTCTGCTTGAGGACAAACAAATTTGGGAGGGGAGGACTGTCATGTCCCCATATTATTTTGACATAAAAGTGTTGACCATGTCCAACACATTGGGGGGTCAAATATGCATTAATTACCTCACCTAGGGAATTTTCTCCAAATATTATTTATGAGGCATTAATTAATTATCCTAGGAGAATGTTACTAAATAATTATTATTGAGACATGTATTTAATTTTTAATCATCATCATTATTAATTGGGAAACTTAATGATGTGGAAATGATCTTTCCATGTCAAGGGGGGTGTATTGGGAAATTCAAATTTCCAAGGTAAAAAAAGAGGAAACTCTGTGACAAAAGTAGTCAGAGAGGAAAAAGGGAAAGTACCTAAAAGAAGTAGAAAAGCATCCAGAGATAAAAGCATGAAAGTTTTGCAAAGGAGGGCGTAGTTTCATCTTGGAGAACTTAGAAAACATTTATGGACAAAATCATGAAAGTCTTGGAAAAGGAGGGTGCATTTTCCTTATGGAGACTCAGTCTCAAAAGCACAAAAAAGCATAAAGTTGTCATGAACAAAAGAAACAATTGTTTGACTAGGTGTTGAGACGCAGAAATGTCCATTTTTCATCCACTTTATCTTCCTCTATTCCTCACATTTCATCGTCCCATTAACCTTTTATCATACCATTTCCATACATATATGTGGGTTTCACCTTATTATTTTCACTTTATTTATTTTTAGTATTATAAGTGAATTTATGATTAAATATTAGAAAATTAACATGTTTTTCACTAATATCTCAAAGTATGGATGAGCTTTGTAATGTGTAGGAATATGTGAAGGATTAATTCAAAGAAAAGAATTCACGTATATCTCCTCCATCATTTCAAGGAGATAGTTATGCAAAGAATATTCTAAGGAGAAGATCATGGAGATTTGGTTGAGAGACATGTGGAGAATTTGTGAAAGATATGTGGAGGATTTGAAGGGATCATATCTTGTAATAATAGGAAAGTAGTTGAGTGGTTGAGTGAATAATGGATCTCTCATTATGAGATGGTTATTTCCTTCATGTATAAAAGAGAGTGCTTTCTCTTCATTTCAGAATAATTATTAAAATGGGATATTATCTTAGAATATTTTAGATCTTAGATTATCTTAGAAAATATTAGATTGTAGAAGTTAGTCTTGACTTTGTAATATGGAGAAGGGAATTCTTAGCTTTTGTTCATAATCTTAGTTTGATCCTTTAGGATTTATGATTGATTCTTGTGATGTAATTTAAGATTGCTTTATTGTTGATGTGAGCTCACATGTATTGTCTTGTTGCTCTTCATATGTTGTCTTTCTTTTATGCAATTTACTTTCAGCTGTGTGTTTCATCTTCCAACATTAGATTAGCAATTGCTTGTTTCAGTTTAAGGGGGGTTAGATTAGATTAGTCTTAGTTTCATGGGGGGTTAGATTAGCTTAGTTTCACTTCAGTCTTGCATATACTTTGCAGGTGCTTCGTAAGCCTACGAACCTCGGATTGACAAATTAAATGGCTGGGAAAATACTACAACGAAATTAAAATGGCATTAATTCAACCCAACATTTTGGCGCCATTGCCAGGGAAGCACGATGGATTGAGGTGTAGATTTCAATTCCTGCAAGTGTGGTAGTGTAGATTTCAATTCCTGCAAGTGTGGTAGTGTAAATTTCAATACATGCAAGTGTGGTAGTGTAAATTTCAATTTTTGCAAGAGTGTTTAATTTCCGCAACTATGAAGAGTTATTTATTTTTTAGAGTGTTTTTTTTTAAATGGTTTGTTTTTATTTAAGATTTTCAAATTTCAGTTTTTGGTGCTGTAAGAATCCATTTTTCAACATGGTTTAACAATGAGTATAAGTCTGGAACTACTCACTCATGCCTTGGCAAAATCTATATTTTCCTCTTCCTAGGAAGAGGAGGTCTTAGCAGCAATAAGAGATTTAACTACTCCTCCAGAATCAAACGAGGAATCATCATCTGAAAACTCCTACACATGTGAAGGAAAACAAGTATTTGAACAAGAGATCGATGAAGACGAACATGAGATCGAGGAGGACCATGAGGAGTTGCAGCGTGATCTGAGGAGTGAAAACTATGCCTACGAAAGCCCTATCGAACAATGGTTTCAAGCGAGTATGAGGTTAGAACAATTTAGTTTTTCTTTATTAGTTAGATCACAACCACAAAAATTAAATTTGTTCATCTTTGTATATTTCCATTGTTCATTCATGGGATTGAAAGATAATATATTGCTATTACTGTTGTGTGTATGGCTACACTGGCTATTTGATTACACGTAACTGTTTTCTAATTCCCAATTAGCATAGAGTAGGTAGGATTTTATTTCTAGTCTTTGCTTTCACCTAGAATAAGTATGCTCTCCTCCACGCTTCGTACGATCATGAGGATCAGAAAGTAGGATGTTTTCTAAAATTTTCACGAACGAATAATTAATGTTTTGCAACATGCTTAATTGATTTCATCTTTATTTTGCAATTCATTATCTCCATTTTCTAAAACCTTTTTCCATTATTAAATAAAACAGTCTGCAATTTCATTTTTAAGCTGAACAAACACTGAAATTATAATGCTGAAAAGCAGCTGCAACTCCAAGCTAAAACAACGCAAATCTATTGCATTTTTTTTCGACATTTTGGCTTGTTAAAATTTGCTAAAACACAGTCGGGACAGTCCTATTTTTAGGGACCATAAGGTTTTAGTTTTAAAACTTGTTTCTATCCAAAGTATCCCTTTAAGTCTAGTTTCCAATCTAATTTGAATTCTTTAATTTGGTTCTAAAACGAAAAAGATATGGTCAAAATACTAACTGGGGGTGGAGTAGGCAGCTCAAGAACATAGTTGGGATAGTCACATTTTGGGAGACCTAATAGATGAATTTTAAAAACTTGTTTATACTACATACTATCCTATAAATATAGTTTACAACACAATTTGAATCATTCAATTTCGATATCGTACGAATAATATATGCCCAAAATACTGACTACCTATCATAAATCTGCACTCTAAAAAATCTATTTTGTCAGTTGTTCATTGGAATATTTGACCCATAAATTCTTCTTGTATTAAAAAATTGTTTCTATTATAGATACCTAGATGAATCTATTTTCATCTCCAATTGGAATCACATCAATCCATCTTTTAACGAAAAAGTTGTACTCAAAATAGTGACTGTTGGTTTAGGCTAAAACTCACAAACAACATTAGGGTGTAGGCTGTTGTTCAAATTATATGATATATCATACCATAGAATTTTTAAAACATATTTCTACTAGAAGTATCCCTATGAATCTAATTTTTTTTTGCTTTGGAATCATTCAAATCGGACGTGAAACAAAGAAGTTATTACCAAAACACTGTCAGGTAGTCTATGTCGGCCCAACATTTTGGCGCCGTTGGCAAAAGTGCAAAATTTGATTTAAGGATATCTTGAAAACCATGAGCTTTTTTTTCTTGAAATTTGGATAAGAAATGCATAACATCATGAAAAAAAACCTTGGCAAGTTTTAGCTCAGTCCAGTGCATGGTTTTCAAGAAAATGACCATCATCACCTATAGTCAAATCACATTTTTCTCGAAATCCGTGATATGGGTTTGTCTAATTTTTGGTGTGGAGATACATTATAATGGTATTTAGTTGTTTGAAAAATTTCATCCCAACCCAGTTTGCATTTTGTGAAATATTGGTTCAGGAATTTCAGCTGCAACACATTTTTATTCATACTCATCTACAAAAGTGCAGAAATTGAAATTGGAATATTTTTCAATTGGTAAGTTGGATTCTCATCATTTTTGTACAGGAAGTGTATAATACCAAGATGAACAAGATTGGAAATTTTCATCCCAATCCAATATACGGTTTTTGATAAAATTTCCATAATCACCTACAGCCAATTTACATTTTTCTTGAAATCCGTGATGTGGGTTTGTCTAAGTTTTGGTGTGGAGATGCATTAAAATGGTAGTTACTTGCTTGCAAAAAAAAATTCTTAAATTCACTTTGACAATAATCGCAGATGAAACCAACACGAGAAATAGGTAATTTTCTTTGCAGCTTATGTACTTCTTTCTGCATGATATGTTTTCTTTTATGAACTTTTCACAATTTTTATGCTAGGTTGCATGAGGATATGCAACCAGATTAGTTGGGGAGGAAGAAATATATTCAATACATATTCACTAATAATTTTTCATGCAGGATTTTGTACTAAAGTTATTTTTTTTCCAGGTTTTAGAGACAGCCGCATTTTGTTGCTAAAGTGATTTTTCAAAGAAACAAATTTTTTTGAGAAACATGCTTTGACAAGTAGCCTGAAGGAGCTGTTACTCATGATGTTTTCTCATAAATATCATAACGTTGGTTGTTACACAGAAACCATCCATAAACTTGCGTCATGATTGTTTATCCATATTTTTCCTTTAGAGCACCTTCATCATCCATGTCTCGTAGTCCACTTTCCATCACTTTATCTGTCATGACTTCACACATGCCTACCTTTCTGAGTTACATACATCCCTTTATCTTTTTTTAGTTCATTTTTCCATTCCAGTTTTTCTTTTGAATAAAACCAGCTCCCTTTCCATGACTACATAGCCTCACCATATCCATTGTTTGACTCTGAGATCTTTTCACTAATAGTCCTACCAATCCTTTTATACCAACTCGTGTTGACTGATGTGGGATTCCTTAAGGCCCACATTTCAACAAGTATTTTCCCATCGACCTCAGCACCTTATCTGGGATATAGACTAGAGTTCATTATTCAGTACCTGGAGGCTTGCATGCCTTAATGGCAAGTTCTCTTGCTGGCAATCATGAGAATTCATCAATGTCCCTTGATCGTCAAATCTTGCAAGTGGCTCGACATCAGCACATCTATTCGCACTTAGCAAGATGTACTTGGTTACCTTGGCACTCATTGACATCACTGGTGAGTTGCCTCACATTGGTTAACGACATTCATCAATGGTCGGTAATCCAATGATTTCTCTTCATGCTCGACCTCGACACATTTATTCGCATGACTAGAATTGTACCACTGGGTTTTGTTGCAGGTGAAGACTATACATTCTTTTTCATGAATCCATCAGCAATTGCAGAAACATGACTTCAGATCTATGAGTATACCACAGTTCCACTTTCTGCCTTCCACATTTTCCATTATTTATCAGCAGCAGCAGTTCCGATTCCTTTACTACCCATGATCCAGCAGTTACAGCTACTGTAGCAGTGACACATTCCACGATCCAGCGGCATCATCTCAATTCCTATTGCATCGTTCATCTACTTTTTGGGTAAGTGTGGGTATGTTGTTTTCTAAACTTTAATCATGCAATTCCTTTCATGCTAGAAATGAATAATTTGGAAACTTCCCTCACCATGCTCCATTTCTTTCACAGCCCATGCTAGGTTGCATGAGGACATGCAACCACATCAGTTGGCGAGGGGGAGCTATATTCAATACATACTCACTACTATCATTCCATTCTTTTCACCACCATCACCCATTTTTCATCTCATTTACCATTCACGAGCATTTATTTTCCGACAAATCCTCTATTGCACTTTGCTTCATACACATTGATATACATATTGGCATGATTCATAAAAAAAAGACTTTCTTATGCACAATGATGCTTTCTATACACATTAATAGCTTATCATTTTCAGTGAGTGTCTGGTTAAATTATTATGCAGCTAGAAAATAGATGATGAAATGAATGTTGTTAACAAGAACCAACATTCTTTACATTCATGGTTGTCACACAAGAACCAACCATAAGGAAAATGTCAGTTGTTACTCATGCATTTCACATCATGAAATGAATGTTGTTAACACAAGAACCGACATTCTTTTCATTCATGGTTGTCACACAAGAACCAACCATAAGGAAAATGTCAGCTGTTACTCATGCATTTCACATCATGAAATGAATGTTGTTAACACAAGAACCAACATTCTTTATATTCATGGTTGTCACACAAGAACCAACCATAAGGAAATGCCAGTTGTTAGTCTGTATTTCACACTCCAGAAATATTCATTGTTAAAAATACATCATCAATCAAAGCCAAAGTGTATATGCCAAAAGTTCTTGAGAAGAGCCATACACGGTTGCATGAGGACATGCAACAAGTTCAGTTGGGGAGTATGTTGGGACGCAGAAATGTCCATTTTTCA